>SJYC01077762.1:0-26568 GCA_006408675.1 Madoqua kirkii | reverse complement strand
TGACTATTTAATAAACATGTATTTCATCAAGTTAAGGTTTGGTTTGAGAAACTCTTGATTATATTATATATTCTCTTTAGCTATTCTATCACTATGTTAGCCACAGAAATAATTTTAAAGTTATTTTCACCACATTCAAATGTAGCATGTAGGGTCATGAATTATGTACATGCTGTATATTATACAAAAATAACAAACTATTTCAGAAAGGCTAGAACATTCCCTCAGTGTGAAAATAAAATAGAATACTTTAGTCATTGTATTTCTATTGTGTAACTGGGAAAATCTATGTATATTCAAATGATATTTTAAATTGGAAAGCATGTAGTCAATCCATCTTTTTGAAATATGCCTATTCATCTTTCTGAAACACTGAATATCCTTAAAGTCATGAAGAATAACTTAAAATAATACTAACTACAATTTATCTAACAATTACTATGTGCCATTCAAAATTCCAAGTGTCTTGAATATATTGCCTCATTCAGTGTTCACAGAACCACATGAAGCAGATACTATCATTGCCTACAGAGAATGAAACTGAGGCACAGAAAAGTCATGTTTCCATGGTTACACAGCTACTAACTGGAGTGAGGGCTTCAGTCCAGAGCCTGCGCTTCACTACTTCACTCTGATCCTGAAGTCCCTGTGTTCTTTTATTATTGTTGTCTGGTGGTTTTGCTTGTTTGCTGGCTATATACGCTTAGCAAATAACTCCTGTTAAGCTCATACAAATTGTACTGAACAATGTGTGGCAGGCAGTCAGCAGGGTAACAAGAACAGTTTAAGATAAATGAGACAATCTTTACTTTGAGATGCTTAAGTTTCAATCAGGGAAACAGAAGTTTAAAAAGTGAATCCTAACACTTTCAAAGTCATCATAAAGAACAACTATGCTCATTACTCAGCATTCAGAGTGTAAAAAATGCTACACATTTTCCTTTATTTATTTACTTATATATTCATTCTCTCATCTTAGTATTCATTCAGATGTTTGTTGAGCTCACAGTGCTAAACACTTCTAAGTACTAGAAAAATCAAGCAGATAAAACAGTCAGTCACTTTCCTTGCAAAACTAACAGATCAGTGGAGAAGAGAGATATTAAATAAATAATCACACACAATCAAAGATATACAACTTGTAATAAGTGCTGTGAGTAAAGAGTAAATGATATAATGGGGAATTAGGATAGAGTACCTTGATTTACATTGAAAGTTCAGAAAACATTTCTCTAAGGAAGCGAATCCAAGCACAGCACGAAAAGATATTTAATAGTTGGACCATTGAAAAGTGGGTATTAACATTTGATATGATTTATAATTGTATCCAACTAGATGCATTTATAAATATAAACTATCATTTGCCAAAGTTAAATGAATGGAATAGAGCATTGGTATCAAATTTGGGATTTTTTGACCTTGAAAACTGCCACCAGCAAAAACCTGGAGCCCAACATCAAATTGCTAACTTTTTACTTTGTAAGAAAATGTCATTTAGAAAACTGTAACAGAAACAGTATCTGCCATTATCATCATTTCAAAAGAGAATTTTAAGACCAAAGATGTATAAATAATAGAAATAAGGACACATCTTTAAAGTGGATAAATTCTTCTCTATCTTTTTCTTCATTTCATGAAGAATCAACACAATTTGATTAGGATCTGGGAACCACTGGACTACAAAAACTGCTATCTCCTTAAGGTGTTTAAGAGCAGATTGGAATTAAGTAATGAAATGTATCCTTTTAGATATGGTGACCAAGAGGACTAAATAAGCTTGGGACACTGAACAGAAAATGTGGGGTTGGAGATAAGACTTGAATCAGAATAAGAAGCACACAAAATGTCAACTATTCTTGAAAACTCAGTACACAGGAGAATTGATAAAGTCTTAAAATGTTGCATTTAGTGTTCCAGTTTTCCAAGTCTCCTGAAATGCAATAACAAATTCATATATATATAGTCACACAGTCATTTCTATACACACACACAAAGACACACATATACATATATACATAACTATTAGATGTTAAATTTAAACATTCTGATTGACTTTGGGTATTCCCTAAGTCATTTTGCTTCTCTAAACTCATACCCTGACAAACAGTGCACCTGTTTTACTGGGCTAAGTGCCAGGGGAAGAAAAAATCAGGGAAATTAATTTTCAAGAGCAGTAGATAAATGGCACACCTCATTAGAAAATCTATTTAAAAGGCACATCAGGAGATGTCTGCAAGACTTTCATAAGAAATTGATGCTTCTTACTGTCATATTCTTGCTGGCTCTCTTCTCAGATTACTGATCTTACTTCCTGGTAATAAGATTCAAATTCAAGTTACATTTAATGAGTGCTTCCTATGTGCCAAGCAGGTATGTTTTACATAGATTATCTCTCTCTATTTTTTCAAAATTGTTTTGAAATATTTTGTGGAATGCCTGCAAAAAATTACTTTATGTGTTTTGAGACCCCTCCCCCCCAGATATAGACACATAATGATTTTCCCTTCTTATGGATGAAGATGCTAATAAATTATGACCCTTATTCTTAAGTTATGGAAAGCCACAAATCACTACAATTTATTCCCATACATTCTGACCTAGAGGAAAATCATTAACATCCACAAAAGGCCTCTAAGTTTGTAGTCATTTCTTTAACAATACTACTTGCTTACATTTATTGTTTAGGGAGAAAGTTGTATCTGTAAATAAGACAAAGAAGTCTATAAGGAGTATCAGCAAAGGACACAATTTCTGATACTGAGTCATTAAATTATCAGGACACCCCTCTGTTTTCTGGAAGGACCTTGGGGGCAAGGCCTCTAGGAGCCCTGTGACCTCCATTCCACTCTCGCAGGTGTCCTGTTTTGGATGATACAGTTATCCTACGGTGTGGCTTCGTGTGCTCTTTGATCTCTAACTGGAATTATGTTTCCCAGGATTCCTTTATGTTCCAGGTAACTGCTGGGTGTGAGAGAAATTTATAGGAGCTGTGGAAGACAAAATAGAAGTAACAACCATTGTTTATAGTCTGAAGGTTGGTGTAGAGCGGGCTTTGCCACCTCTCATGGAATGCACTTTACGACAAAGACACAGGCTGGTCTTGACCGCTGACAGCAGTGGACTGCATCTCTTCGAGTTCCCCCTGGATTTCCTCCTTCAGCATCTCGAAACCCTGGTGGAAGGCTCGTGTGTTCCCAGGGTGGAAGGCACCAGCTCATACTGAAGCTCACCCACATCCTTGTAATTAGAGGTGTTAAGAGTCAAAGGTGGGTTCCATTCGTCCTTAGTCTCCCATATTCTATTTCCATCTGCCCTTTTCAGTGAAGGGGCTCAGGACATGCTACCCCAACCTGTGGCTCCATAGCATACCAAGCTGGAAGAATCAGAGAAAGAGCATGTGCAAGAATTTTCTGACTTCCTCTGAAGCAGGTCATAAACTCTCCTGTGGGAGGGCACCCACTATGCCCAGAGGAAAGCAATGTCCTTGTCCCCAAAACTCCAGAGGAATCTGAATGAACAGGCCTCACTGTGTCCTCCAGCTCGCTACAGTTAGCTAGACCCTTTTTGGTCCTGTCACATTTTTTTAACAACTTTTCATCAAAGCAACCAGTAAAATGCTCAGGTCTAACTGCCTCTCAAGGTCTTCATTTCCTTATGAAGGGCTCCTATGTCACATAAAACTTATATTAAATAAATCTGAATGCCTTTCTCTTGTTAATTTCTCTTTTCCTAGAGGGACCCTAGCCAAGAATTTAGAAAGAGAGAAGAAAAAGATATGTTTCTCTTCTACCCTGTCTTCAACTCTGTCGACTTCTGACCCTGTACCAGATAAATTACAACAGCCTTGTCTAGACTGCTTAATCAGCCTCCAAGAATGTGCAAGTCACATAAAATAAATTCCCTATTTTACATTACTTATAGTGACTCTACTCTGATCAAAGTAGACAACAGTATTATTGGAATAGTGTTTCAACATTGCATTTAGTAAGAAATGAAGGGTAGGTGAAATCTCTTAGCAAGTATCTGATTTTGATGTCCTAAAATTTGTCCTATTTGAAAAGATGAAGCAAAGTCACAGATTTTTCAGACCAGGAATCCAGGTGTCATCCCTAGTTTACAGACAAGAAAATGTTAACCACCTACTAATGCTAACTTGTAGGCTATAGAGATATAAGTGAACCCAGTCTTTTGAATTAAGCACATATTAAAAGCCACTTTTACTAGTGCTTCACAAGTGATTATACACAGATCAACCAAATCAAATTCAGAAAATAGGGAATTGAGAAGATTGCCCAGATGAGAATCATTCTTCCCAATCCAGTACTTGCTTATGAAAACAGATTTTCATTTCTCTGTAAACATTTTTTAATATATTGGAGCTGCTTATCTACTTTTCTCAAGTGCCAGAGCCCAAGGACAGTAAACCTGCCTGGCCTCAGAACTATTTCTGATATGCTTTCTTCTACCACCAACCTTGTTTTTAAACATTAACAATACATATTTCAAAGACATTATCCAGTACAGAAGCCTCATCATAGTAATAATATTTATCCCTAGTAAATGTTTGAAAGGCACCAATTAAAAATAGCATTAGAAGCATAAGAGAATCATTTACATTTTGAAACTCTCAATGAAGTGAATGTTTTTTCCTGTAAAAAGGTTGTTGTTGTAAAAACAACATTAAAAAGGAAGGTTAAAAACATAATAAATGGAGAAAATAAACCAGAATTTTAATATAAGTGTATGTATACTATCCAACCAGTGGTCAATACGAGTCAGAAGTTTTATGCTATAATTATACAATGCTCTTGAACTTATACTCTTTTGGTTGTAAAAATTAATTATTCCAATTTTAATTAGCAAAAAGTATTTGAATTTCTTATTTGAAGAATTATATATATCTCATTGAGAATTTTAGTTTTGAGATTTTTAAGATTTCAAATCCATTAGAGAATATTTATTTTCCTAGATATGGCCTCATGATCCCAGCCATTCCAGTACACCACCTTTCTCTTTGCACCTTTCTCTCTTTGTCAAGTAAGAGAATTGAATGCTACTTCTTTAGATTTAAGCATTTATCCTAAGATTCATAACTTGGCAATATAACTTTCTGACAGTATAATATGTGGTAGCCAACCACCACATTGGCCCCAGTGATTTTTGCCTGTGGGCACTCATACCACTGTGCAGTCTCTTCCAGCACTGAGTAGGGATGAACTGTGTGGCAGTGTGTGATTTGCAAGTGTAGGTTACAAAGGGCATTGTGACTTCTGTCTTGCTCTTTCTTGGATCACTCAGCCTAGAGACACCAGGTGCCATGCTCTGAGGACTAACTGGCATTAACTTGACAGCCAAGTGAGTGAGACATCTTGCCAATGACTCCGCAACCCCAGAAAAATTTTCAGAGGTCTGCACCCCCAGCCAGTGTTTTCATGACAACATCAAGATACACCCTATACAGAACCACCCACCTAAGCCATCCCCAAATTCCTGACCCACAGAAACTGTGTAAAGTGATAGTTATTTATTATTCTTTAAATCTCTTACTTTTAAGGTAATTTACTATGCAGCCATAGATGACTATTATAAAATATGACAAGCATCATTTCATCTTATAAACATAATTAATTTTATTATTCTGATTTTGTTAAATTTGTAGCCCGCTAGGCTCCTCTGTCCATGGGTTCTCCAGGCAAGAATACTAGAGTGGGTTGCCATTTCCTTCTCCAGGGTATCTTCCTAACCCAGGGATCAAATCCAGGTCTCCTGCATTGCAGGAAGATTCTTTACCATCTGAGCTATAGGGAAGTCGCAAACTTTGAAGAAGAAAATGGCAACGCACTCCAGTATTGTTGCCTAGAAAATTCCACAGACAGAGGAGCCATGGAGTGGCAAAGAGTACGATATGAGTGAGTGACTAACACACACATAATTTTCTCAAGTTAAAACTACTTAAAAATTAAATTACTTATTAATTTTCAAGTTGCTCAGAAGCTGGATGAAATAAAACTTTTATGATAAATATTTGTTTCTTCATAATTATGGAATTATTTCAAAATCAAAATATCAGCATTATTCATTCCTTTAAGCAATATACACCGAAACATATGCTACGTGACAGACACTCATGTACAGAGATGAATAAGAGAGTTTTTTCCTTGAATAAGTTTAGGTTTCTGAATGAGATGGACAAGTAAACAGATACTAATAATACAATGTGATAATAACACACACATAATTTTCTCAAGTTAAAACTACTTAAAAATTAAATTACTTATTAATTTTCAAGTTGCTCAGAAGCTGGATGAAATAAAACTTTTATGATAAATATTTGTTTCTTCATAATTATGGAATTATTTCAAAATCAAAATATCAGCATTATTCATTCCTTTAAGCAATATACACCGAAACATATGCTACGTGACAGACACTCATGTACAGAGATGAATAAGAGAGTTTTTTCCTTGAATAAGTTTAGGTTTCTGAATGAGATGGACAAGTAAACAGATACTAATAATACAATGTGATAGCTGCTGATAATACTGGTGCCCAGAAGGGACTAAGAAAAGGAAAGCACAGCACAGTGAGTTTTTCCTAGGAAATCTGGAAACGTTTAGCAAAAAAGGGATGAATCCATCCTTCACGAAAAGAGGAATGAGTCTCTTACTAGTGATATTAAAATGTAAACAGTACTTTGTGATAAACCAGGTTCTGTTCTAAACGCTCCACAAATAAATTCATTTATATGATTTCCTTAATAATCTTATTGCATGGATACTAATATTATTCCCACTGTTTAAATGAAGAAATGTAAGCAAAGAAATTCTAAGCAACTTTTCTCACAACAGCTAGAAAGCTCCAAGTTCTGGATTTATTAATAGTAGTGAGGAAATCCAGTACCAGAGTAAACATTCTTAGCCTCTTTGGTACACTTTCTGCTATACTGGATCATGGAGTGGGGAAAGGACAACATGAGCAGAGGCGGGGAGGAGTGAGTGTATGTTTCCCTAGGGAAAGAAAACAGGTGAGAGCAGCGGGAGGTAAAATGGGGCGCATGAGCGGAATCACAAGATGAAAATAAAGGGCCAAGCCAAGGACTTGAATTTCATGCCAGGGAAGCTGTACTTGGCAAAAATACGTGATGAAATGTATGTTTTATGAAGATGCCTTAAAGGGCAATGTTAAAAGGGAGAGACTGGATGAGGCAGGCAAGAAGAAAGTGCACCAGCACCCTTGAAAGACAATCAAGGTCTAAAGTGCAGTAATGGAGACCCTGGTCATACGAGGAGGAAGCAAATTTATGAGGGGCACGAAGGTTGGCTGGCATGCAGTATGGTAATTGATCAGGTGCCCAGCAGATTTAAAAGATGACTTGCAGGTTTCTCTTTGCAGGGAATGGAGAGATGGTTAGGTCAATAATAAATATAGAGAACAGGAGGAAGAGTCTTCACAAAGAATATGTACTTAATAAGCACTTCTCGAAAGAAGAAATGAAGTAGTAGTAATACAGAGGTTATTTTTTGCCAATCAAATGAAATACCAGCAACAGAGGCATTGTCCATAGTTTCCCATAACAGTAGTCCAAGGAAGCTCTACTGTGGACTATAAGTGTGTCTTGCATTCAAATAATCTAACCTGAAAGTCTAATTATATGTAGCTGCTCACTATATCAAATAATTAAGGACAAATTCAACAGTAATTTCTTTAGTACACTTATTAATATAGTAACTTTGACAGACGTAGGTTCCCTCGCGCTCTGCTACCCAGCAGAGACGTGTGGATGCGGTTTTGGTCTTCCCGGTGTGTTTGGGCTCCCTCCCACAGCCCCAGCGCAGGGGCACAAATATTAGATTTACATGCAATTCTAAAATACATCTACCATAAAAATTGAAGAACTACATTTTATGACCATATTTGGTTCTAAAATTTGAATGAATGAAAGCCTAAAAAGAATGGATGAAATATCACAGTCAATTAGGCTCAAGGAAAATGAAATTTCCTAGAGGAATGTAACCAACTGATTTTCACTTAGAATTCTAGGTCATATTTTATATTATTCACATTTTTAACAGTATATTCTTTTAAGAGGCTGCCTTACACACAGTATCGAAACAACTGCCTATTTAAAGCAGATGCTTATGGCTCTCTATAAACAGCCCTTTTGCTCTGGTTGACATCATGGGATTTGTCTCTCTGTTGTATGATGCTCATGTTCACTTCAGCCCAGCTACAATGCCATGGGGCAGAGTCAACTCAGTCACACCTCCATGTCAATAAACCCAAGCATGCATTTTTATGACTTCCCCATACTCCTACTAGCACTTCTTTTAACTTAGTCATTTCTTGGCACATATAGTAGATACTTGATGATAATAGCTGTTGAATAAGCAAAATACCATAATAAGATATAGAGGATCTCTTAGTGTATAGAACGCAATGTAACAGTTTCTGTGCTCTACTGAATCCACTCCTACTAAAGAAAGAGCAGGTGGGTTAGGGAGTGCTCAGTGAAAATATGAATGAGCACATTAAGAGGTTGATGAAATGTTTTGGCTTATGATACAAAGGCATAAGCATAAACTCATTCATCTATTTATTTAATACTTACAGAGCACCTGACTGCTTCCTTCCCTCAAGGAACTCAGTCAGTAGAGCATGGCAGATGTGAAAATAAACAAATATATTTTAAAAAATACAGAAAGACCTTGAACAAAGAGATGAACAACATACTCAAACACTGAACAGGCCACAGTGAAAATCTAAATTTCATTACGTGTGATCTTCCTGCGTGTGTATGTGCTAAGTTACTTTAATCTCACTCTGTGCAACCCTATGGATTGTAGCCAGCCAGGTGCCTCTGTCCACGGGATTCTCCAGGCAAGAATACTGGAGTGGGTTGCCATTTCCTTCTCCAGTGCATGAAAGTGAAAAGTGAAAGTGAAGTCGCTCAGTCATGTCTGACTCTTCGTGACCCCATGGACTGCAGCCCACCAGGCTCCTCCAACCATGGGACTTTCCAGGCAAGAGTACTGGAGCGGGGTGCCATTGCCTTCTCCGACTAACCAAGTATAAGATCTACAAATTATCCTTTATTATTGGTTGATAAAATCCCTATTCCCAAACCAAATATCCACCACCACCATGCTTCGGGATCATTATACTCATGGGACTATAGCATTCAGCTTTTGATCAGCTCTTCAAATAAGGCTGCATTTGAAATCTATAAGGAAAACAGACAAAGAAAAGAAGGAAAGGTGAAGATGGGAACTAGCCCTCCATGGCCTTCAAGCATGTTTGTAGTAGGATGCTTTATCTGCGGGGCAAAGAGAAACAAAGCTAGAGCTGGAGAAAACGCTGCTTCTTTTCACGTAAGAGCCGAACTTCACGGACCTTACCTGATAAGTTTTTGTAATCCACTAAGTCAAACATAACAACGGCCACAGCTGACCATGTGATGATGAGAGCAATGACCAGCAGCCAGGCCGCTGGGGAGCTGAAGGTCGTCACTATGTCCTCGGTGACTGTCCTCTTCAGCACTTTTCCAGGGGACTTGGGCACAGATCCATTCTTGCTATCTATCACAGTTGTGGTTGTAGATGCATTTCCTAATCAAACATTTGAGAAAGGAGAATTACAGTTTAGAATTTCACATCAAATACTGATGACCAATAAACCCCCACAAAACACAGACTTATGTAAGAACATACAGCTCTTTCACTGCACTTTCTACGGCAGAGTGCACATCCTTAGTGGCAGGGCCAAACTCCCTGTCCGTTACCACATTTTTACTTCCTCAGCATTTATCCTGCACTCTGATACCCATAGGCCCTCATAAGCTGCATTCCTAGTCTCCTAAGCTCCATAAATACTGCCATCCAGGCCACAAACTTTGTCATCACCTTCAATCATTTTTACATCTCCCTTACCACCACCTTTATCCACTACCATCAAGGGCAATGGCTTTTTTGGTCAAGTTGCTTTTTAATACCTTTTCCATTTATTTAGGTTCATATGTCAGGTCTAAATGCAAACAAAATATCTCCTCTGGGACAGAAACAAATCAGGGATAAAGTAGTTCAAATGGATGAAATTCCTTTTGGATATCCTGGTTTAACAGCGTAATTGACCTCTATTGATGTCATTCATTTTTATTTGTGAAAGGTGCACAGAAGATCTAAGAGATTAATGTTGGAAAAATCTTATTATATCAAAACCTTTTTATACTTGCTTTTAAAAGTCTACACATTTATGACTGAAAATTCAAAAATATAAAAAATAGCAAAATAAACAGATAATTATTTGGATGCTTTATGAAGTAATAGTTGATTTATTTGTGTTCTCAGCACCTCAAAACAACTGTCGACATATTGTTCTAATTATACCTACTTTTTGGCATATGCAAATAAATACATAAACATGATTTTATTTGTTCCTGACAAGTCATCATCATACTGTTATTTTTTTCACTAGGCAATATATAATAAACACATTTTCTTGCTGTATGTATTCCATAAAACACCACTTAAGTGGCTACATGGCATGTTATTCCGTGGCTATGCATAATTTAGTCAAACAGCACCCTACTCTGGAACATGGCAGAAGTTGTCTCAGGACTTATTAATGATTTTTCTATTAAGAGAATTTTCTAAACATAGAATTTCTGGGCAAATAGAATAACTACTTTTATATCTTTTAAGAATATACGCATATTTGAAAGTCTATTTTAGAAAATTGTATATGCAGGCAGTCTGTTTCCTTATCCTTGACAACTCTGGATATTACCAGTGTTCAAAACATGTGTTATCACATAGTAGGATAATTCAGCTTCATTGTCAATTCTTTGACTACTAGAGATAAGCTTTTTATATGTTTATTCTTCATTTATATTTCTTATCTTGTGAAGTTTTTTGTTCATTTTTCTAGAAGGCTCCTTCTAGTGGTTTATTAAATTGTGTTCATACATACATATATATAATGTATATGTAAGTTGTTTAATATAAATGTATATGTACATATATAGGTTTCCCTGGTGACTCAGCGGTAAATAATTCAGTGCAGGAGACATGGGTTCAAACCCTGGGTCAGGAAGATCCCCTGGAGGAGAGCATGCCAACTCCCTCTAGTATTCTTGCCTGGACAATTCAATGGACAGAGGAGCCTGACTGGCTTTAGCCCAAGGGGTCGCAAAAGAATGGGATACGATTTCACGATTAAAGCAACAACAAATGTACATATACATATATGCATGTGTATGCATGCATGTTCACATGCATGTTTATAAATACACACTTATAGGATAGTACTGCTTTAACCTTATGTTGCAATTTTTTTCCTTCAACTGTTTATCTTCTTTTTAATGATACTTTTATGTATGCTGCTGTTGCTAAGTCACTTTAGTCGTGTCCTACTCTGTGCAACCCCATGGACGGCAGCCCACCAAGCTCTCCCGTCTCTGGGATTCTCCAGGCAAGAACACTGGAGTGGGGTGGCATTTCCTTCTCCAATGTAAGTGAAAGTGAAGTCGCTCAGTCGTGTCCGACTCTTAGCGACCCCATGGACTGCAGCCTAGCAGGCTCCTCCGTCCATGGGATTTTCCAGGCAAGAGTACTGGAGTGGGGTGCCATTGCCTTCTCCACTTTTATGTATAAACATTAAAAAATTTTTATGTATAAACATTTTAAAATTTTGTAACTCATGTTTCTCCTATAAAGTTGCTGCCTTTTGCGTGCCCAGAAAGTTGCCCCTCAGTGGAGAGCAGGCATATATGATTATATCGATAACCTTTACTCATAGAAAGTTATCTCAAGAGGAAACTTAGAGATAATTTGAAATAAATACATCATGTTTTATTTAAAAACAATTGAAGACCAACCAGAAATTATACAGATGTGAAGCAAATGCCTAAGTACTAAGGAGAAAAAATACTAACAATCCAAATATTTTTGCCAACATCACAGCTTAACAAGTATTTCATATACTTTAAATATGAGTTACATTGTCTGCAACAATTAAAGAATTACATATCAGGAAAGTGAATTTTTTGATTAATAATATTTTAATATACATAAGAAAATATTTTCAATTTTATCTCTAAATTATATTCCCAATTTCTTTTTTAAAAAAGCAAATTTTCAAACTTCTTTGACATTAAAAATTTTTTAAGTTTATTTTTCCATTCCTAACCAGAAACTTTTTTGACATTTTTCACAAAATGAATTTCACCTAAATGGAATTACTCTTAGAATAATCTTCATTATTATCATCATTATATTGACCACCATTTCCACAACTAGGATTATAACCACTACTGTCATTAAAAGGAAAGCCTAGAAGTGCAAGATTAACCTTGGAAAGAAAGGTTGAGGGCCTAATTCCTAAATAAACGCAGACATTAATTTCCACTTCATAAACGTATATATTAGGTTAAGACATTTTCAATGAACCAGAAAAAAAAAGAATGTTATATTCCCTCACTGTCTTTTCTAATCAATATATTTTTTGTAATATAGGAAAAGAGGGACACATACTTTAATTGATTCATACTAATGGATGCTGTTTACCCCATTAACAAAATTAAGAGAGATGATCAATAAAAATAGTTATTTTTGTTATAGTACAAAAATTATCAGTGTAACTGAATTCTTTAAAAGTACAAAAATAAAGTTTGAACCCTCAAACAGATGTGTACACCAGATACTTAAAGTATAAATCCAGTTCATAAGACAATTAATTGACAGAAGAAATGAAAATAATGCATACAAAATTAGATGTGTATAAGAGACAGCAATGCCATGGGGCAGAGTCAACTCAGTCACACCTCCATGTCAATAAACCCAAGCATGCATTTTTATGACTTCCCCATACTCCTACTAGCACTTCTTTTAACTTAGTCATTTCTTGGCACATATAGTAGATACTTGATGATAATAGCTGTTGAATAAGCAAAATACCATAATAAGATATAGAGGATCTCTTAGTGTATAGAACGCAATGTAACAGTTTCTGTGCTCTACTGAATCCACTCCTACTAAAGAAAGAGCAGGTGGGTTAGGGAGTGCTCAGTGAAAATATGAATGAGCACATTAAGAGGTTGATGAAATGTTTTGGCTTATGATACAAAGGCATAAGCATAAACTCATTCATCTATTTATTTAATACTTACAGAGCACCTGACTGCTTCCTTCAATGGTAATTACCTCTCCTATCTACTGAAAAAAATAAAATAAATGACATAAAATCTAGACTGACTAGGGGAAAGAAAATCAAACACATTCAAGTGTATACATATATTAGTAGGTATTAATAACAAACACCTGGAGAAAAAATAGGCAATCCAGGATTCTTGCCTGGGAAATCCCATGGACAGAGGAGCCTGGTGGGCTATAGTCCATAGAGTCACAAATAGTAGAACATGATTTAGTGATTAAATAACAAGAATAATCGGACACAACTAGTGCAACTATTTTGAGACGACAGTGGTAAATCTAGGCATGCATTTTTAAGAGTAAAAAGCTGATGAGAAACATCAGCGGTAAAAACATTTAATTAAAATCTTAAAACAACTTTAGTAACAATAGTAACAGTGAATTTCCTTCTTTGAAAAACTATGTGAATACATATCTCAAGCTCAAGAACTCAATTTAGTTGAAATGATACCAAGATGGAAAAATAACTTTAAAAAACAGATTTCACAGACTGTACTTGAGACGGTGTTCAAAGAAGAAAAAATTAGAAAGAGCTCATATCATATCCTCTCATTGATTCTGGTGCCAAATTCCCATCACTTCTGAATGGCAGTCCTGAAAATGGATGAACGATAGAAGTGCTTGAAATGCAATTTAAGACTCAAGTGGGGCTACAAGCGAATCGAATCTTTGGAATAATGATTTACAGGAGAACAAGTGAATTGTAAGTGTTTAGGAGAGGTCCATCTGAAAGCTGATATGTTGCTAATCTCCCGATTTTTAACCTCGGAAGGCTTTCTACGACAACTATATTAGAGAACATGGGAAGAATTGCTTTTGCTCTTCAGATTCTCTTCAGTGAACTGTGTATTAGAGAGTATTTCTGTAGACAATGTAGTACACAGCTGCTTGGTATCTTGAAACTGAATGAATAAACTTACTGAAATTTGATACAAAATTAGTTGAACCCTGGTCACATTTTTAAAAGACAGAAAATTTTAATATAGTAAGAATTTATATATTTCTCCTTTTTTATCAGGAAAAAATGAGAAACTATAAATTCAGGAAGTAATGCAAGTTTAGAGTTAAAATATGACTTTTAATTGCTTAAAGAACTGCTTTTAATGTATATTCTAAATTTTATTTCACCTAACAGTCCTGCCTAAACAATTATGGTATATTTTAAATAAATATAAAATCAAGTTAAAACTAAGCACTTTTAAAAATCTTTTTTATTCCTTTCATCTTCACATCTTCAAAAATTCTACTTAAGAATTAAGACTAAAAAGTGATGAAAACATATTCTGAGTATCCAACAATAAAACCATAAGCAATTTGAAAGTAATCTGAAGGTTATTTTGTTTATGGAAAATTATGTGTCACCTTTGTTATGGAACTGGCTCAGAGGTTAAAGTGTCTGCCTGGAATGCAGGAGACCAGGGTTTGATCCCTGGGTCGGGAAGATCCCCTGCAGAAGGAAATCACAACCCACTCCAGTACTCTTGCCTGGAGAATCCCATGGAGGGAGGAGCCTGGTGGGCTACAGTCCATGGGGTCACAAAGCGTGGGACACGACTGAGCAAATTCACTTCACTTTACTTTGTTATGGAAACACACTAGCTTATACCTTTCAATTTCCATTCACATTTATTTACAGATGCCACACACATGCACAGCCAAGAGGAATAAAACTGAGGGGAAATAAATTGCCTTCTCTGACAGCTGGTCAAGATAAATGCAAAGAACAGAGTGTGTAATCTGAGATTATTTAATGTTTGAGAAGCACTTTGAAGATGACAAGAGCTAGTTATTGATATGGCAGAAAAAAATGAGAGGTAAATATTACTGAGTAATTTGACATGGGTGATGCTTCTTAAAAGTTGGTGTCTCACAATTGAAGCAGAGCAGTGAGCATATATGACAGGATTTTCCATGACTACTTTTTCATTCTATTCCTTTTGATTTCATACAAATTACTTTGATTGCCAGATAGCCAGAATCAGCTTCAAAAGAAGTGGGGCTCTGGCTGGAGGGCCACGAGACTCTGCTCTATAAAATAAAATTAGGGGCTGTCTATGCAGTAGTTCCAAAGCCCAGCTTCACAGACAGGTTATGCATTGAAGAATAAATCACAAGCCTTCTGAAAGAACTCACTTAGGCCTTGTTAATCAGATGAGGAAACCGCCATGCACACTCGACCATTATTACTTCTCTGAGACAAGAGCAATGCACGCTCTTCCAGGATGCTCAAGAAAGACACCTATATTCTAAAATGGTATAAATAAAGTACTGTATATCCAATTCATTAAAAACATTAATTATGAATTCACATTTAATTGTGAGATGCAGTTTATGGAAAATTCTAACACTAAACTTTTTCTTCAAAAATTAGAGAGGGGGAGTATATACTATCCAAGGGAAAAAATATTATTTCAAAATTACATTAAGAATGTAATTCCCAATTACAAGAATGACCTTTACTATATTTTTAAGTGTTCCAGAAAACATGCACATAAGTTAACAATTTTGGGGAAACTCTATTGAAAAGATCCTTAAGCAAATACAATTGAAGAGTAAAGATTTATACATTTTTTAACTTGTATATTTTATTAATCCTAGTGTTTGAAGAATGCCTATATGTATAAATCCTATATTGATAACAAGCATGGTTATCAAAGGGGAAATGTGGCAGGGAGTGAAAATCAGAAGCTTAGGATAAACACACACATTACATATATAAAATGAATAACCACTAAGAGCCTTTATAGAGCACTGGATACGCCAGTCAATATTTTGTGATGACCTATATGAGAAAATAATCTAAAAAAGAAATAATATATGTATAACTGAATCACTTTTCTGTACACCTGAAATTAATACAACATTGTATTAATAAATCAACTATACTACAATAAAAAATGTCTATGTATCATATGCAGAGATCTGTAACAACTAAATCATGCTTCTTCTTGTATATATAAGCTGAATGACAATGGATTTTGAGGGCAAGATAAATCATGAAAATTCACAAAAACAATCTTTATCAAAATAATCCTAGATATTCTAATTGATACACATCAGTAAACCACGAGTAGTAATTTAACATAATGTTTAGAAGAATCTAGATTCTAAGGACTTTAAAAGAAACTATATATTCTTTCAAGGTAAAAACTGCTTTTGTCTTAAACCAGAAACTGACCCCCAGCCAATTTCAGTGAAAGTCCTAAATTGCTATCTTTTCCCCTAGGTCTGGGGCATGTGATTATTATAATATTTAGAGGATGATTTGGCTACCTAAGCTACCCGGGAGATGGAGAGATACACACCTCTATTTTACATTATCTAGCACTCCTTCCTACTTAGCCACTGTCTCTACTCTTCCCGCAAGTGACTTTCTTTTTCCAGGGCTGAGATTAGAAAATGAACCCTCCCTCAGCCATAGCAATGGGCCTTTACGACAAGCCTGGCCATCAGAATATTTCTTCTCGCCCAGGACTGTGAAGGGATGATGCAATCAGAAACCTCCTCATCTCTCATGCAACTGTTGGACACTCCTTCTGTGGGGGTTGCCAAGCTGGTAGGATCTGCCAGTGGCTCTCTAGCCCACCAGTTAAGGACCTGCTGCTAGATGGAAGCAGGCAGAGTCCAGACACCACCATGTGGGTTCATGGTGCCAGCTGTGTTTAGAGCCAGATTGATCGCTGGACTTTCCAGTTATATGAGAATACATAAACTCTTTTAATTTGGTTGAGTCCACATTCTCAGCCATCAGGAATTCTGACTGATGCTTTTGCTTCTGCTAGGAATGTAAATAATTATTTTCCTTCATTTGTTTGTGCCATAAGGAGTGATGATCAGTCAGAACAATCTAAATATCTAGCTTTTCTTTTTTTCGTAAATCATTTCTGAAAGAAAACCTCAAATCTCACTCTTATATTTTAAGTGGTTGTGCTATTACGGCCCTAAATGAAATGAGGTGTTCTGGTCAAGGTCAAATTTCAATATTAAAGTGCTCGTTCTAGGAGGAAGTCCCTCGTGTTCTGGGTGAGAGGCAGGATCTCCCTCTGTGGGCAGCGACCTCTCGCTGTGACCCGCTAGCCCACCTCCCAGTTCTCTTTACTGCCAGGTAACAGATGTCTCTTCTTGCATTGGCACCAGTAAGCCTACTCTTCCCCCACCTTTTGAACTTTTCTTTTTCGACACAGCAGTTCCTCTCCATTCAGAAAACTTATTTTCTGACAAATAGCAAGTTGAATTTAAAGGTGAAAAGCAATGATAAGTGCATAACTAGAATTCACTTCTGAAAATGTATTGAACTTAAAATACATTGTTTTACCAATCTAAAGTAGGTAAGGATTTCTGATCGATTCTTTTTTTTTTTTTTAATGGAAACGCTACTCTTTTTCTTTTAAATTATTTTAATCGGAGGCTAATTGCTTTATAATTTGAGGCAGTTTTTGCCATAAATTGACATGAACTGGCTCTGGGTGCATGTCCACCCCCCCATTCTGAACCCGCCTCCCACCCTCCTTCCCACCTACCCCTCTGGGTTGTCTGAGAGTGCCGGTTTTGAGTGCTCTGCTTCATGCACCCAACTTGCACTTGTCATCTATTTCACATATGGTAATATACATGTTTCACTAACATACTCTCAAATCACCCCATCCTTGCCTTATCCCACAGACTCCAAAAGACTGTTCTTTACATCTGTGTCTCTTTTTCGGTCTTGCATATAAGCTCTTTGTTACCGTCTTTCTAAATTCCATATTATGAGTTAGTATACTGTATTGGTGTTTCTCTTTCTGACTTACTCCACGCTGTCTAATAGGATCCAGTTTCATCCACCTCATTAGAACTGATTCAAATTCATTCTTTTTAATGACTGACTAATATTCCATTGTGTATATGTACCACAGGTTTCTTATCCATTCGCCTGCTGATGGACATCTAGATTGCGCCCATGTCCTAGTTATTGTAAACAGAGCTGCAATGAACATTGGGGTACATGTGTCTCTTTCAATTCTACTGAAATTCTACTCTTAAAAGCCACATTCTCTTTCAAGAATTGCCTCAAATCTCAACTCCATAATGATATTTCCCTGATCTTATTAAGTAACACTACTGTTCTTATTTACGATTCTATAACATTTTTTTATAACACAATACATGGATGAAATTATCCCAGCTCTTCTATAGTTTTCCTTTTGTTTTCAGCAAAGTTCCAGGTTGGAAGCAAGTCATTTATCCTTTCATAGACCTTAGCACAGCACTTATTTTACACAGTGTGGCCCCAATAAATACTTATTTACTGTGAAAAAAATCATAAGTTTTGCTAAAGAAAATCAACTAAAGAAGCTGTCATGATAAATAGCATCTATTTCTACAGATAAAAGGATCTGCAGGATGCAGTGCATTTGTAAGATATAAAAAAACTTAAAGTGGTCCATTTTCAAGGGTTTTTGGCTTTGAGTGGAAAAATTACTACCAGCCAAACTTGCCTAACAGCTTACTTATGTATGTAGTGTTTGTAAGGATTACAAAACTGGAAAGTCTGGGCAAACAAAGGGAGGGTGGGATGCCTAGGATTTTCATGCGGACTCACTCTATTGGTGAGTTCAAAACAGAAGAACAGGAATAGCGTTTCATGCAGACTCATTCTATTGATGAATGCAAAACACAAGAATGGGATAGGTGCACAGGAAAACAGGAAACAAGATGTCAGGGAGGGGCGCGCCCAGAAGGAGGGAGGGAATAAACCTAGGCAACATCCGGGAACCCACAGTACTCAGCCAGTGAGGAACTGGGGGAGGAAATTGCACGCGAGGAGACAAAATTGCTTGTTGTAATGACACTGGTTGTGCCTGCTCACCAGACACCAGATCTTGCAAGACCATCATTAAAGCCTTGCTTCCTGCTGCACCTAGTGTCTTCAAGTCCATTCTTTGGGTCTGGGCCAGTGGCTTTTATTTCCAACAATTTTGATCCAGAAATAAATTACACCAAAATATATTTTTTATGACATGAGACAATGTTGAATGAAGATATATGTTTACTGACAGAAGTAAAAGCACATCTAATCAGAAACTTTGCCATATTCAGCCACACAGGTGGACTTGAAGAGTATTATTCTAAGTAAAATAATTCACACAGAGGAAGAGAAATACTATATGATGTCACTTATACATAAAATCAAAACATACAACAAACTAGTGACTGTAACATAAAAGAAGATCTAAAGATACAGAGAACAAACTAGTGGTTACTAGTAGGGAGAGGGGAGAGTACATGAAGGGGCGGGAAGCAGACTACTGGGTGTAAGATAGGCTCCAAGTTGTTTGTGCAATGCAAGGAAAATAGCCAATATTTTGTAAGGACTATAAACGGAAAGTAAAAGTGTATAGAATTAAAACTATCTAGAATTAAAAAAATTAATGTGAAAAAAATTGTTCAGGGTGCATTTCAAAAGAAGTGGAAAGTTTAGTTGGTCAAAATAATTAATTAAAGCTTCCACAGAGGAGGAAACCTGAGTGGGGCAGAGAAAAAGATGTTCAATCTCCTTGACTAAAAAAGCTTTTATTTACTAAATAATGCCAATAATTAAGAAGAGACACTCTTTCCCAATGAGGCAATTAAAACATTATTAAGGTTGTTAAATCTCCAAAGGGTACAACACCTGAGAGAGGTTTCTACAAGCAGATTAGGCAGAATAAGTGTGCAGCTAACTAAAAGTGCTGAGGATCAAGTTACAAATATGTGACAGTGCAGTTACGGTGCAGTTCCCTAGTCAGCTAGGGATCATCACAAAATACCACAGGCTGGGTGCCTTAAACAACAGGAACTGACTCTCTCACAGTTTTGGAGGCTGGGAGTCTTAGATCAGAGTGCCAGCACGGTTAGTTTCTGGGTAGGACTCTTGCTGGCTTGCAGATTACATACAGCCTTCTCACTGGGTGTTCGCACGGCAGAGAGAGCTTAGCGAGCTCTATAATGTCTCCCTGTATAAGGGAACCAATTTCATTATAAGGGCTCTATCTCTATGACTTAACCTAAAACTAATTACCTCCAAACACCTTGTCTCCAAGAACCATCACACCGAGGAATAAATAGGGCTTCAACATGTGAACATGAGGGACACAATTCAGTCCATTGCCTGCACGTTTCTGTTTGATTATTTAAAAATTACTCAAGCAAACATTAATATAATTAAGCTTAATAGACAAAGCTATTTTAATAGAGTTATATTTTTCATACTAAATTAAAGGAAATCATGGCCACAGCCCCATACTACCAGTACATGCCCAAGTAACCCAGATCAAAATGTCAGTGCTTAGTGATGGAAATTAATCAACAAGACCCAGATGTGACTATTCCATGGCAAAGATTTTGAGAGATTCAATCAGATTCATTTTAGGAAAATAACCCATCCTGACTTCATGACCCCAGAAATTCTTATCCACGAAGATAAGTCATTTTGGAATCTGTTTTTCTCAGTTTGAAGTTTGAATATAGAAAATGTCCCAAATTCTGTGGATTCAACTTTAGGCAAAGAAATATTAGACACTGGTCCCTAGCAAATATGATTTGAATAGAATAGATATAAGATCCATGAGTTATATTTAGTTCTTTTGAGAAATTAATCTTCTACTATTTTACGTTCGGGTTGACATGTTTTCTTCCTGTAATAAATATATATAATTGAAATGCTTTACCTAGCCCTGGAAATTTTCCTGCTAAATAGCCCCACTGTCATTGAATTACAAACCCCTTGAAAGAAAGAAGGACTGAGTAATGAACCTGCTATTTCAATTTGGGAAAAAGTCCTAAATTCAATGCTTCAACATCACTAACTTTCCACAACCTGTTGACTCAAATGTGTGTTTTTTACTTTATTTTTCTTAAATTTTCATGGAAGTCAACTCTTCTATAAGAATTAATCATCTCCAGCTGCTTTTACCCCAGAGGAGTCGAATCCTACCAATGTGGTGTCACAATAGCTTTTACTTTCTTTCCATTAAGACAGTGCAACAGTCCTCCCTGCCCTAGAAGAGCACACAGCATATTTACGCTCTTTTCATTCGAAGGTACTCTGTAATAACAATAAGGACTTCACGGAATGCTTCTGCTTAAAACTATAGTCATATAAAAATGATTGGTTTCTTACACTGCATCAGGAAACTTAAAGAAATGTAAGAACTTTCAAGTTCTTTCAAGAAATGCAACACTTCTTTCACGTTTACTTCTCTGAGTGAGCTTTTAGGCAACTGATTCATGAACCAACCTGGTTTATTTTTGACATAGTTAATGTTAGTCACAGTCATGTCCGACTCTTTGGGACTTATAGTCTGGCTCCTCTATCCATGGATTTCTCCAGGGAAGAATACTGAAGTAGGTAGCCAATACCTTCTCCAGAGGATTGTCTTGAGCTAGAGATCGAACTCAGGTTTCCTGCATCGGAGGTGAACTCTTTACCATCTGAGCCACCAGGGAAGCCCTATTTTTGACATGGTGTTGCTTTAGTCTCTAAGTCGTGACTAACTCTTTTGACTCCATGGACTGTAGCCTGCCAGACTCTTCTGTCCATGGGATTCTCCAGGCCAGAATACTGGAGTGGGTTGCCATTCCCTTCCCCAGGGGATCTTCCCAACCCAGGAATTGAACCCAGGTCTCCTGCATTGCAAGCAGACTCTTTACTGACTGAGCTACAAGGGAAGTCCACATTTTTTATGTATTTATATATAAATAAGGGCTTCCCAGGTAGAACTAGTATTAAAGAAACTGCCTGCTAATGCAGGAGATGTAAGAGACACAGGTTCCATCCCTGGGTTGGGAAGATGTCCTGGAGGAGGACATGGCAACTCACTCCAGTATTCTTGCCTGGAGAATCCCATGGACAGAAGAGCCTGATCGGCTACAGACCATAGGATCACAAAGAGTCAGACACAACTGAAGCAATGAGGCATACACCACACAAATATAAATAAAAGTAAATCTTTGTTTTCTATTTACAAAGAAATTTGTATCCATTGGTTGGAAAATAGTGATAATTCAATAGCATAAAATTTTCATATGTGCATGTATATGGATAAAGATATTTTAGAGTATATAATCATTAAGTAGGGACATAACTGATTTTATTGAGTACCTCGGGGGCTTTTAAAATAAATAAAAATTACAATGAAATACCACTGTTTTCATGCATCTGTAATTATTAGTAATATAAACTGACACTGTCTATAATCACTCCAGAATTAATGCTGTTGCCATATTTGAATTAAAAGCAGACATGTAGATTTTTTTTTTAAGTTTTTATTGGAGTATAGCTGATTTAAAATGTGTTAGTTTCTGCTGTACAGTGAACTGAATCAGTTATACCTATACATATATCCACTCTTTTTTAGATTCTTTTTCCATACCGGTCATTACTAAGTATTGAGAAGCATTTCCTACGCTATACAATAGGTCACTATCAGCTATCGATTTTGTATATTATAGTATATATTGATCAATACCAATCTCCCAGTTTATCTCTCTCTCCTCCTTGTTCTTCCCCCCACCCCCACCCTGGGTAACCACAAGTGCGTTTTCTACACCTGTGACTCTATTTCTGTTTTGTAAATAACTTCCTCACCAGGCTTCTCTATTCACAGAATTCTCCAGGCAAGAATACTGGAGTGGGTTGCCATTTCCTTCTCCAGGGGATCTTATCAACCCAGGGATTGAACCTGGGTCTCCTGCATTGCAGGCAGGTTCTTTACCATTTGAGCCACTAGGGAATCCCAAAAATACCCTTCTATTTCTGCCCAGTTTCAAATGGGGGAACCTTTCACATGTTCGGGGAACGTAATAACCACTACACTATGGAAACCAAGTAAATAAGTTCACTTGTACCATTTCTTTAGATTCTATATATAAATGATATCATATGATATTTGTCTTTTTCTGTTTGACTTACTTAGTATAACAATCTCTAGGTCCATCCACATTGCTACAAAGTATGTTATTTCCTTCTTCTTTATGGCTGACCAGTAGCCCACTGTATATATATACACCACATTTTCTTTATTCATTTCTTCTGTTTAGAATTTTTTAATATTGATGAAGTAAAATACTTAAATTTTGTGAGAAAAAAAAGTATGCTTAGAATTGGGCACCATTATAATAGGATATTATATTTTGTTTAACTTGAACCCAAACCTTCATTAAGCTATTTGATAGATTTAGAACCAATTAGAATAACCTAGCCCAAACCTTCATCTTTCTGAACTGAGTCCATATACCCCATGAAGAAAAACACATATTGCATGAATAAACTACAGTCTGAAAAATTTATTAGAGAGGGAAGATTTGCTGTGTATTTTTTAAAAATCATCTACTCTATAGGGAAAAAATCAGCTTCCTGTGCTTTTCAAAGGACTTCCAAATGAGCTTGAAGCTCTTTTATGTATTTCTGAAAAGAACATTAAGGTATCCATGCCCATACTTGAAAAATGCAAGCAATTAGGTAAACACAAACAATACTTTATACAAATCTGCCAAGCAACTTACAGGGTTTTAGAAACAGCTGATAAAGCTGCACACATGATATGAAACGAAGCTGAGACAGAGGAGTTGAAGGGAACCAGCTGAAGAGTTAAAAAGACCCTTCAGACTCTTCTCTGAAGACTACTCATTATCAGAGTTTTCAAAGTACTATGCATTGCTTAGTCTCTAACACTGCATCCTCTGAATTATTTGTCCAAATAGACTAAAAATTGATCTTAAATTATATGTGAGGAGGATGCCACTCATTGGCAACTAATATAAAGGCTTTCTTCTCTAGGCAATTAAAATTCTGATATAAAAAATGTGAGAAAGCAAAGAGATAAACAAATGATGAATGGTTTAACTTTTTCCTTGTAGCCCCTTCATACCTATCAACATTTCAGTTTTTATTGAGCAGAACAGCAGTCATTTTACCGTCTATTCTGAAGATAAAATTATATCTTCAGCACCTCAAGGAGTAAGAAATAAATGGAAAACTAGGCCATTATTTTCTAAGAACCTACTTGATATTTACTGTTGGGTGGGCTTCCCAGGTGGTACTAGTGGTAAAGAATCTGCATCCAATGTCGGAGACTAGAGATGCAGGTTTGATCCCTGGATCAGGAAGATCCCCTGGAGGCCACGGCAGCACACTCCAGTACTTTTGATTAGAGAATCCCATGGACAGAGGGGCCTGGCAGGCTATAGTCCATAGGGTCACAAAGACTTGGACAGGACTGAAGCAACTTGGCATGCACACACAGACTCGACTTTGGTATTCATATTAAGGACTGGGAGAGGGGGCCACTTTCCTCAGAGTTAATCCAGGGTTACCACAGTGTGTTGGGTCTGTCAGTATTATACAGAACAGTGAAATTCCCTAACCTATCATTTGAAAAGCTTATACGAATAGGATTTTACTATTGACAGACCGATATTTCTGACATTAGATCACTCAGAGCAGTTATTTCTATGGACTGAGCATTTTTATAGGCTTTATTTGACTAAGCTTATCCAAGCATTGCAGCTGCATTAGTATTACCAAGCCATAGCAAATTCAGTAAAATAAGCTTTATAACATTTTGGTTGCCCCATAGCATGTGTTTTTAGAAACTACTAAGCAGCTTTAGCTGGAGAACATAGCTCCACCGTTATGCTCTACAAGATTCTTGCCATCCAATGTCTCTTTCCATCTTAGAGGAGAAGAGAAATGAGAAACAATTTAGGGATCATTTCTCTTGCATAAAAATCACTTTCCCTTGTAATGTTATAACAAAAGGGAAATGCATTAAATATTCAAATATAAATATTAAACCCTTTGATTCAGTATTAGAGGAGGTTCTTCAAAGATGGCATCAGATCTTTTCCGCATCTTAGTTCTGTGGAAATGTGCTTCCTATAAAAGACTCCAGAGATTGTAAAAAGAATCAGATCATAAAAAAATTTTGCTAAGGCAATTTTCATAAGAAAATCATAACTGTTAATACTCTAGTCCTAAAACTGATCATAATTATGTTGTTTTAGGCTAATAAAGCATCTCTGCCCCAGGGAAATGAAAGACAACCACACCAGCCAGATTTTCTGGGTGTGTGTGTGTGTGTGTGTGTGTGTGTGTGTGTATGTGTGTGTGTGTACATTATTTCCTGGAATAAAACTCAGTCACTTCAGAAGCCACAGTGACTCATAAAGAGCATTTGGCTTCCAAAGGTAACTGAAATTATTCAAGTAATGACTTCTGGAAATAATGCTCTTGATTACTTTCTCTCTGTTATAGAAATGTTAAAATTTAAAACCAAACATTTGAACCAAATGTCTTTGCTATTCAGTCACTAAGTCATGTCCGACTCTTTGTGATCCCATGAAACACAGTAAGCAAAGCTTCCCTGTCCATCACTGTCTCCCAGAGTTTGCTCAAACTCAGGTCCATTGAGTCAGTGACGCCATCCAACCTCTGTTTCCCTTTCTCCTCCTGCTTTCAATCCTTCCCAGCATCAACGTCTTTTTCAGTGAGTTGGCTCTTCACATCAGGTAGCCAAAGTATTGGAACTTCAGCTTCAGCATCAGTCCTTCCAGTAAATATTCAGGGGTGATTTCCTTTAGGAATCACTGGCTTGATCTCCTTGCTGTCCAAGGGACTCTCAAGAGTCTTCTCCAGGCACCACAGTTGAAAAGAATCATTTCTTCGGCCCTCAGCCTTCTTTATGGTCCAACTCTCATATCCGTACATGACTACTGGAAAGACCATAGCCCTGACTATGCAGACCTTTGTTGGCAAAGTGATGCCTCTGCTTTTAAGTATGCTGTCTAGATTTGTCATATCTTTTCTTCCAAATAGTATCTTTTAACTTTGTGGCTGCAGTCACCATCTACAGTGATTTTGGAGTCCAAGAAAATAAAATCTGCCACTTTCCCCATCTAATTGCCATGAAGTGATGAGCCCAGATGCCACGAACTTAGTTTGTGAATGTTGAGTTTTAAGCCTAATTTAAGTTGAAGCCTAGCTTGAAGGATTTTGAGCACTACCTTGCTAGCATGTGAAATGAGTACAGTTGTATGGTAGTTTGAATATTCTTTGGCATTGCCTTTCTTTTAGATTGGAGTGAAAACTGACCTTTTCCAGTGCTGTGGCCACTGCTGAGTTTTCCAAATTTGCTGGCATTGTGAGTGAAGCACTTTAACTAGATATTCAACAGTTAAATAATTCGATTCCTTATCCTTTAATCTATAAACTTTAATGCAAATAAAGATGACACATTTTACATTTTGCTGAAGAAATCAACATTCATGGGTGTTACGCTTTCAGATAAAAATTTATTATAGATTATAGCCTTTGTTTAATTTAATTATAACATGTCATAAAAAG
>SJYC01077761.1:0-20305 GCA_006408675.1 Madoqua kirkii | reverse complement strand
CTGGAAATAATGCTCTTGATTACTTTCTCTCTGTTATAGAAATGTTAAAATTTAAAACCAAACATTTGAACCAAATGTCTTTGCTATTCAGTCACTAAGTCATGTCCGACTCTTTGTGATCCCATGAAACACAGTAAGCAAAGCTTCCCTGTCCATCACTGTCTCCCAGAGTTTGCTCAAACTCAGGTCCATTGAGTCAGTGACGCCATCCAACCTGTTTCCCTTTCTCCTCCTGCTTTCAATCCTTCCCAGCATCAACGTCTTTTTCAGTGAGTTGGCTCTTCACATCAGGTAGCCAAAGTATTGGAACTTCAGCTTCAGCATCAGTCCTTCCAGTAAATATTCAGGGGTGATTTCCTTTAGGAATCACTGGCTTGATCTCCTTGCTGTCCAAGGGACTCTCAAGAGTCTTCTCCAGGCACCACAGTTGAAAAGAATCATTTCTTCGGCCCTCAGCCTTCTTTATGGTCCAACTCTCATATCCGTACATGACTACTGGAAAGACCATAGCCCTGACTATGCAGACCTTTGTTGGCAAAGTGATGCCTCTGCTTTTAAGTATGCTGTCTAGATTTGTCATATCTTTTCTTCCAAATAGTATCTTTTAACTTTGTGGCTGCAGTCACCATCTACAGTGATTTTGGAGTCCAAGAAAATAAAATCTGCCACTTTCCCCATCTAATTGCCATGAAGTGATGAGCCCAGATGCCATGAACTTAGTTTGTGAATGTTGAGTTTTAAGCCTAATTTAAGTTGAAGCCTAGCTTGAAGGATTTTGAGCACTACCTTGCTAGCATGTGAAATGAGTACAGTTGTATGGTAGTTTGAATATTCTTTGGCATTGCCTTTCTTTTAGATTGGAGTGAAAACTGACCTTTTCCAGTGCTGTGGCCACTGCTGAGTTTTCCAAATTTGCTGGCATTGTGAGTGAAGCACTTTAACTAGATATTCAACAGTTAAATAATTCGATTCCTTATCCTTTAATCTATAAACTTTAATGCAAATAAAGATGACACATTTTACATTTTGCTGAAGGAATCAACATTCATGGGTGTTACGCTTTCAGATAAAAATTTATTATAGATTATAGCCTTTGTTTAATTTAATTATAACATGTCATAAAAAGCTTAATTGTGGCTAAGTTAAAATATTTATAGTAAAAATGTTTCTTCAAAGAATACCTGCTTCTTTCACTAATCCAAGAAAAAGAAAAAAAATTCTAATAATTAAAAAATGCCTAGAGCATAAATGCAAAATCCTGGCTATAATATCTGCTGATTGATTCTAAGAAAATTTACTCAACAAAATCCACCAGGTTGGCCAAAAAGTTCATTGAGGTTTCAATAAGATTGAACAGAAAAATAACAAGCTAACTTTTTGGCCAACCCAATACTAGCCTCAACACTTACAATACAGGGAATCCTTTTAGGTAAGGATTAAACAACTTAAAATTCATAATGTGAAATGTCAAAAAATCAATCTGAACTTTTTAAAGTTATTTAATATATCTTTCATATTTAAAAAAGAAACAAGCTTTTCAGTTTATCCATCAATCCTAAGGAATTCTCAGTTGCCAAATGATCAAATTTCATTCTTTAACAAGCGTGCGTGCTTAGTCATTCCAGTCATGTCCGACTCTCTGCGATCCCATGGACCATGGCCCGCCAGGCTCCTCTGTCCATGGGATTCTCCAGGCAAGAATACTGAAATGGGTTGCCATTTCCTTCTCCAGTGAGAAAGTATGAAGTGAGTGAAGTGAAGCTGCTCAGTCACAAGACGGACTAATAATTGTGAAGCCTTAAACAAAAAAACTAGAAAAATAAGTCTAGAATATGATACCAGCCCAAAATATGCCTCTGTAATACAGAAACAATGCTAAGGTACTCAGTCTGTGAGAATAATAATTCCTCATTCATAAAAAAGACAATTTTTGAATCCATTGCCTCCACAGTACTACAAAAATGTTTAGAGCAGAATAGAAACATTCCCTGGTGTCCTGCAAATTGATTCTCATGAAGTTGAAATTGAAAATAATCTATAAAATTTGTCTTGATTATGTAATGCAGAAGATTTTAATGAAATCACTTATTAATTTATTCTACTGTTCATTTGTAATTCTCATAGACCTTATGAATATAAAGTTTTTTTTTAACTCATTATTCAGGTGACACTTAAGAAATAGAATTTTATTATTTTTCACATGGCCCTTTCTATAGTTATGCACGCCTCAGATTCTGTGACCTATAAAGCAAGCCACTGGTGAATGGGACAAAATCAACTGGTTCTGCAATGGATCCAAGATGAAAGACTGAATAGCTGCTAAGTGGACTTTCCATAAATAGATTAATAAACCTAAATGAGAAACTAAAAAGCACTCAAATATTCTTTTAATCTTCTTTTAAGGATGGCTTTGGTTCTTCTGACAGGAGAGAATAATTAGAAAGGACTTGTCAGGTCATATTTTTTAAAAAAGATAAAGAATATGCCACAGGTCAATAGCAAGAGACGGAATGGAGCAGTGAGCTAGGCACTGGAGCAGAGGTGACTAAGGTATCTCTTGGGTGTCACTTCACCTACCTACAAGGCTACCAGTCTCTGAGAATGTAAGTCAGGGACTGTCTTTCCATCCCTACCATGATCAAGACCAGCTGAGAGTGAAAAAGTCATCTCTTCAAGGAAAACCATAGTGCTCAGCAAGTGCCATAGAAGGAATGTGACCAGCAGCAAAGTCCAAATGCATTAAAAGCGTTTTTAAGCAGATGGCAGAAAACCAACAGGTCATATTACTGTTACCTCTACCCTTGAGGCTCTGTTATCTACCAAGACCTAACCCTAACACTGACAAAAAGCATGAGTACAAAGAACTGCACACACCAAGCCTCAGGCAACCCTGGCTCCCATCACTCAGCCCTTCCATCTATATGCTCTGTGGGTGCGTGCTAAGTCACTTCAGTCATGTCCGGCTCTTTGCGACCCTATGGACTGTAGCTCACCAGGTTCCTCTGTCCATGGGATTCTCTGGTCAAGAATACTGGAGTGGGTTGCCATGCCCTCCTCCAGAGGATCTTTCCAATCCAGGGATTGAACCTGTGTCTCTTATGTCTCCTGCATTGGCAAGTGGGTTTTTTACCACTAGCGCCATCTGGGAAGCCCTTTATATACTCTGGCCAACTCCAAATTTCTGTGATTCCTGGGACACACAGTATCTTCTTTTTCTTCTGTGAATGTAAGTAGTCTGCAGCCCAAGACTGAAATGACTTCATCCAGTTGTCCATCTTACCTCTTATTCTCTCTTTAGGTCTCAGTTTTATTGGAAAACAATCACACTCGTTTGTTTATGACTTGTCTTTTGTCTGTTTCTATGATTTCCTGCTAAGGTAGCAGAATGGAGTAGTTGCAACCTAGATCATTTGGCCCACATCTAAAATACTTACCATTTGGCCCTTTATAGAAAAAATTTTCCAATCCCTGCTCTTGGAGGAGAGTAACAGGTAAAATAAGAACTTAAAAATATATGTTAAGTGGTTACTTCCCTGGTGGTTCAATGGTTAAGAATCTGCCTGCCAATGTGAGGGACACAGGTTTGATCCCTAACTGGGGAGATTCCACATGACTCAGGGCAACTAAGTCCATGTACTGCAACTAATGAAGTGGCAGACTCGAGCCTGTGCTCTGCAACAAGAGAAAGGACTGCACCGCAACTCGAGAGTAGTCTCCATTTGCAAAATTAAAGAAAGACTGCGTGCAGCAACAAAGAACCAGCATAGCCCAAAATAAATAAATAAAATTTAAAATATTTGTGTGTGTCTGTGTATGCATATATATGAAGTGAAGTTGCTCAGTCGTGTCCGACTCTTTGTGACCCCGTGGACTGTAACCGACTAGGCTTCTCTGTCCATGGGATTCTCCAGGCAAGAATACTGGAGTGGATTATCATTTCCTTCTCCAATATATATATGAAGTGGTTTTAAAATCAGGAAATACTTTAAGCTAACGTTTAAAAAGACTAATTAGGTATAGGGGAGGCGTATGACACAGTGACATAAAAGTAGGGTTTAGTACTAGGTTTGAAGTTTGAATCCTGGCTTTTCTCTTTACTACTAACTGTACCCTAGTGTTCACGTATAAAACTGAGATCATTAAAATCTTCAGAAGACTGTCAAGGAGAATAAATTTTTTAGCACAGTGTCAGGCACAATAACTTACTCCTTTCCCTCTATTACTAACCTCCCCTACCTTAATGTGTTGCTGATAATAGTGACAAATATGCTTCCATAAAAACATGGCTTCTTAAAACGTCTCTCTTAGGAGGAAAATTACTTTAGCTCCATCCATTCATTCTTTTAGCTCTGTACATGGTATTCTGAAGTACAAAGATTAAACTGCTTTTTCATGTATATAATAATTGGGGTTATATAACTGAGAATGTAAGCCCTGGAGGCTCAGAGGTTCATCTCTAAAAGAGACTTTACATTGCAAAGTATACAACTGATGTTCAACTCATTCATAACTACCATTAAAATAAGGCCAACAGATGTAAACAACTCAGAATGTATTTCTCCAACCAATGTTCAGAATGCATAATGGGTAAAATCATGCATTTTCATTCATATGAAAAACTCATAATGTTTTTAATGCATTCGCCGCCAATTACAAAAAGCACAGTACTGCAGTTTTTGTTAATCTCTGCCAAATTTGGTGCTATTCTTTATTCCAAACAGGCATTAGGTCCCGAAGGATTTTTTCATAAGGTGGTTATTTGGAGCACAAATGTATTTCCCCATTTTAATTAAAGCATGTTATGAAGTTTGGTTATGGTTTCAGTATGCCCATCAAAACCTTTCTAATATTATGCAGCTGAATTGTTATACAAATAAAACCATAGACATCCTCATGCTTTTCAATATGCCTGTATATTATCTACATGAGAAATGGGAGCAAGTCTTAGCTTAAGCCTCGGATCTTTCGAAAGTCTTAGATATAAACCTCCAGGGTGACTTAAAAATGTCTCTCCTTGATGCCTTCAGACCACTTGCTCCAGGCATTTATCTAAGACCTAGAGGACTTTCCAGGTGGCGCTTTGGAAAAGAATCTGCCTGCCATGCAGGAGACTCAGGAGATGTGAGCTCAATCCCTGGGTTGAGAAGATTCCCCTGGAGCATGAAATGGCAACCTGCTCTAGCACTGCTGCCTGAAAAATTCCAAGAACAGAGGAGCCTGGCAGGCTACAGTCCACTGGGTCACGAAAAGTTGGACACGACTGAGAGATTGAGCACATATGCATCACATTATGCTGCAGTTGCCTCTGGGTCTCTAGCTAGGATATAAACTCGCTGAAGCCTCTCCCACTCATTTGTCTACTTCTGATACCCAGAGCAATGACCAGTTCGGAAAGAGTGTTAGTGAATCGTTGCACTAGAATGAATATCGAATGCCTCAGAGCCTGTTACATAGGAGATGCTGCAAACTTATGTGACGTGGGAGAGAATTAAACCCTCTGCATCCTCTGTGTTCTCAGCCAGGCCCTTGCTCCCAGGGTACATCTGGCCTCTGCTCCTTGGGATTATCACAATGTCTGAAGCCTGTTCTCATGTCGGGAAATGGCATGGTCCTTTTCTCTAAGCCCACAGAGGGTCTGTAGGAGGAACACAGCTTAACATCAGCCGCTGCCTGCAACTCTTCAGGAGGAAGAGCCCAGAATGGCGGAGTGCTCTTCTGGGAATGACACCTGGGTGGAGGATGTGAAGCGAAGGGATTTAGGATCGGAAAGGAGGGCTAAGCGGGCCAACAGTGAAGTGAATGGGTGAACGGTCCTGGCAGTGGGGGCTAAGGAGAGGGCAAGGAGTTTTGTTATAGGAAAATGAAGGAGGGATAGAAACAAAGTTTGGGGGACAGGCGGGTGGTAGCTGTTCTCAGCTTGTCTGGGTCCTGAGTCTTGTTTAGGTGAGAGATATACATACAGAGATGGAAAGAAAATTCAGAGCTTTGTGTTAAAAATATTAAGAACTCATAGTGAAGAAGACAGCTGAGAACAGAGAGCAACTACCATCACATTCACAGATAATTACAAGTATTGTTGGAAAGTGTTCCTAAGTACAGAGCTAACTCTAGCACCCTCCCACCCTCTTTTTGCTTTCTAAATATAAACTCTGGAGAGCAGACCTTCTAGTGGTATCTATTGGATACCACTTACTGAAATTCAACTTATCGGTTGAATAACTCACCACAGCTGAAACTTTCCAAATACGAAGATATCTTTTAGAAAACTGTGCTACATCCACTTGACTCCTTACTCTTTCCTTACTCTCTCTACTAACCATACTTGACAAGCTTATCTGCATTAGTATACAAGACAGGCCAAGAAAGACTATTTGAAGTATAGCGTAACCAAATTTGAGATGATACATATTAAGTATTTGCATATAGATTTTCAATAAAGATCTCAGTACAAAAATTATATATTTCCTAAATGTACAGTGGAGACAGAATTCTCATTTTATAAGTAAGAAAATGTGTTGCCATTGGCAACTCTGACTTCTAAGGACCAAAACTGATCAGCTCTTTAAGAACAACATAATGCTTTGTTATACCACCATTGACACCTTTTGCTCACCCATGCATGATACATGCCTAGCCATCAGGATTTAAGAGTAAGGTTGCAGTCCTTTCTGTACCTTAGCAAGCAGGTTTCATCACGGCAGGCACTCTCTTTCTTCAACACTAAGTCAAGTATAAGGAATCCAAGAATGGTGGTCTTGGTCAGGGCTCCAGGTACTCTAAATGACTCATCTGTACTAAACAAAAGAGCTTTCCTTTCTAAGCCTTCACAATGGCTACACCAGAGCTCAGGGCCTGCTGAAGACAGAACACGCTAGATTGATACTGTGAAAGGAAAATGAAAATGGATTTGGTACTGGTAAGAGAGTTCCCTAGAAATGAGCCAGGAGGCTGGTGAGAAAACACACATCTCAGCCTAAATGGAATCTAAACATTGTCCACTTACAGTCTTAAAGTAGGAATCCAGAACATCTGCCCAGTGTTCCAGATATTCCTGGACAGTTACCCTATGTCACTCATAACAATCTGTCCTTTAAGGACAAATATTTCCCTTTTTGCATCAAAGTCAATCCTAGTTCTTATCAGACAACTTTAACAACCTTGTAACTTTTGCTTTTATAAATCCCTGTCTCTTTCTCTTCCCTAGAATACTCTTGGCTTTACCTGATCTATGTCTTCCAAATTGTGATTCCTAAGACCCCCAAATAAATATTTTCTTATGTGCAGCCTTCTGTGTTTCTTAGCTGACAATACCCTTTCTTCTTTCTTTGACCAGGTATTCTTCTGCTGGGAAGAACCTATGGCAGTCCCCATCTTGGTCAATATGGACAGAAGAACTGTAGGTCAGTAGATAATAAATAACCATCCAGAAAGTTTTTGTTTGTTGGGCTAGGAATATCGTATGTTGTACATCATTTCAGAATTTATAAAGCAAATTCATATGAATCATATCAACTGATCTTCCTGAGAGAGAATGGGAAGCTAATCCCACTCTCACTTGAAAGAAGAGAAACTGATGCTCAGAGAGATTTTGTGAAAAGTACTAGAGAAGTTCCAGATGTATAAGCTGAATTGAGAAAAGTCAGAGGAACCAGAGATTAAACTGTCAACATTCACTAAATCATAGGAAAAGCAAGGAAATTCCAAGAACACATCTGCTGAAGCCTTTGACTGTGTGGATCACCACAAACTGTGGAAAATCTTAAAAAGATGGAAATGCCAGACCACCTTACCTGTTTCCTGAGAAACTTGTACGCAGGCCAAGAAGCAACAGGTAGAACTGGACATGAAACAATGGACTGGTTCAAAAGTAGGAAAGGAGTACTTTAAGGCTGTATATTGTTACCCTGCTCATTTAACTTATATGTAGAGTTAAGTTTAGTTCAGTCGCTCAGTCGTGTCCGACTCTGCAACTCCATGAATTGCAGCACGCCAGGCCTCCCTGTCCATCACCAACTCCCGGAGTTCACTCAGATTCACATCCATCGAGTCAGTGATGCCATCCAGCCATCTCATCCTCTGTCATCCCTTTCTCCTCCTTCCCCCAATCCCTCCCAGAATCACAGTCTTTTCCAATGAGTCAACTCTTCACATGAGGTGGCCAAAGTACTGGAGTTTCAGCTTTAGCATCATTCCTTCCAAAGAAATCCCAGGGCTGATCTCCTTCAGAATGGACTGGCTGGATCTCCTTGCAGTCCAAGGGACTCTCAAGAGTCTTCAACACCACAGTTCAAAAGCATCAATTCTTTGGTGCTCAGCTTTCTTCACAGTCCAACCCTCACATCCATACATGACTACTGGAAAAACCATAGCCTTGACTAGATGGACCTTTGTTGCCAAAGTAACATCTCTGCTTTTGAATATGCTATCTAGGTTGGTCATAACTTTCCTTCCAAGGAGTAAGCGCCTTCTAATTTCATGGCTTCAGTCACCATCTGCAGTGATTTTTGGAGCCCCCCAAAATAAAATCTAACACTGTTTCCACTGTTCCCCCATCTATTTCCCATAAAGTGATGGGACCAGATGCCATGATCTTAGTTTTCTAAACATTGAGCTTTAAGCCAATTTTTTCACTCTCCTCTTTCACTTTCATCAAGAGGCATCATGTAAAATGGCAGGCTGGATGACTCACAAGGTAGAATCAAGATTGCAGGGAGAAATAAAAACCTCATATATGCAGACAATACCAGTCTCATGGCAAAACCAAAGAGGAACTAAAGAGAGTGAAAGAGGAGAGTGAAAAAGATGGCTTAAAACTCTTCATTCAAAAAATGAAGATCATGGCATCCAGTCCCGTTACTTCATGGCAAATAGATGGGGAAACAATGGAAACAGTGACAGATTTTATTTTCTTCGGCTCCCAAGTCACTGCAGATGGTGACTGCAGTCACAAAATTAAGACACTTGCTCCTTGGAAGAAAACCTATGACAATCCTAGATAGCATATTAAAAAGCAAAGACATCGCTTTTTCAATAAAGGTCTACATAGTCAAAACTATGATTTTTCCAGTGGTCAGGTACGGATGTGAGAGACCATAGAGAAGGCTGAGTGCTGAAGAAATGATGCTTTTGAACTTGTTGTTGGAGAAGACTCTGAGAGTCCCTTGAACAGCAAAAAGATCAAACAAGTCAATCCTAAAGGAACTCAATCCAGAATATTCATTGCAAGGACTGATGCTGAAGTTCCAATAGTTTGGCTACCTGATGCAAAGTGCTGACTCATTGGAAGTGACCCTGATACTGGGAAAGACTGACAGCAGGAGGAGAAGAGGGCATCAGGGGATGAGATGGTTGGATGGCATCATCGACTCAATGGACATGAGTTGAGCAAACTCCAGGAGATAATGAAGGATAGGAAAGCCTGTTGTGTTGCAGTTCAGGGGGTCACAAAGAGTCAGACTTGACTTAGTGACTAAACAACAACAACTGGAAAACAATGGTGTCAAGACCAGAACCCAGGTAATTAGACTTAGTTATAGCAGCTTGATCTAGAACATCAAGAATAATAGTGAGGCAACTATATGTCTACTGAGACAACTGTATGTCAGATACTGGTTCTAACATCTAGAAACAGAGTCCCTGTTTTCACGCTGTCTATATTCTAATGACATAAAAGTACATTTGAAAATGTTTTCAAGGTGAATTTGAATAAAAAGAAAAGGTTCAAGTTTAATTAAACCTATTGTTTCCCCCAGAGAAGGCAATGGCATCCCACTCCAGTACTCTTGCCTGGAAAATCCCATGGGGGGAGAGCCTGGTGGGCTGCAGTCTAGGGGTCATGAAGAGTTGGACACAACTGAGCAACTTCACTTTCACTTTTCACTTTCATGCACTGGAGAAGGAAATGGCAACCCACTCTAGTGTTCTTACCTAGAGAATCCCAGGGACGGGGGAGACTAGTCGGCTGCCATCTATGGAGTCGCACAGAGTCGAACACGACTGAAGTGATTTGGCAGCAGCAGCAGCATTGCCTCCCCCAACGCAGCTAACTTCAAGAGTTACCCTATCTTAATCTATTGCCAAATGAAGGGAAAAGAATGAAGATGCTGCTGGCAACAAAGAGAAATGGAGTTCCATAAAATCATAATACATACCATAAAATTCCCTCATCCCCCACTTATAAAGGTAGACTTTGGAAAGTGCCGTTTTCAAAATAAGATTCTCACAATTTCCATATGCCCTATGGACTGGTAACAACAGTCCTGTCCAGGATAAAAACCTCAAAACAACAACAAAACTTAGTCATTATGTTATTTCTTCCTTAATAATGATTTCATACTGCTACTTTAGCCAAAGGGCAGTGATTATATTTAAAATGAGCATGCAATTTAAATTTATAAAATTATGCAGCAATACAAAATTAAATTTTGACTTCATGATGTATTATTCAATTTAATATCAGTTCTTATTTAAATTTCAAGTATCTAGAACTCAGATTTTTTTTTTTAATTCCAAAGACTAATGTATAACAGAATGGTTAGATCATGGGGCTACTGAAATCTAATCACAACTATAATCCTATTCATTGTGACTCTTTTTTCTGTATGGTGGTTTTTAAATATAATCAGCACAAAATAAATTAGAAAGACGTTATAGAAAAATACATGCTTGCATTTCTGTGCAAGCTTGATTTTTTCATGAATTGTGAACATACTCTAAACTAAGATCGTAGGCTCACAACTGGAGCTAGGAATGGACATCCTGACTTAGTTTTATCTGTGAGGCCATTAGGAAAAATATAAAACTTGATTTTGTCTTTCTGACCAAACTCAATCCACATCTTATATTTTACTAAAATTTTAGTATAATAAAAGATGTTTACTTGCCAATATTACAAGTTCTGGTTTATATCCTAAAAATATTTTTTATTTTTTAAGAAAATATGGAATCCTCTTTCTTATTTACTGACAAGTTGCTCCACAACTTCACAGTCTGTTATATTCTAAACACCTAACCCATTAGGGACATATATTGGGTTCATACTTTCAAAATATCTTTTACTAAAAAGAGGTAAGTGTCCATAAGATGACAATATATACCCCCAAATTTACTGACTGCAAGTGAAAACATGAGGTTGAACTTAGAAGTCTGAGATAAATGTAGAATTTAAAAGCATAAGCTATTAGCTCTTAAGCAAGTCACTGTACCTCTGCAACGTTCATGCTTCTTATGTGTAAATGATGATAATAATAGTAGCTATCTTATGGAGTTGTCATAAGGGTTAAATGAGACAATATCTAGCAAGTTGCTAGCACAGCATTAGGTATAATATAAATGTTCAACATATGAGTGTTATCATTATCATCATATTTACTGAGTCAGAAACTAATCTGAGCTTCAGTTATCTTGTCTATAAAAAATGTCAAGATAAAAATACCCATTCTATCTTACTTGTTCATTGCAAGTACTATCAAAAAGAGCCTTATAGAAAATGTCAGGGAAAGCCCAATAGTGATATATAAATACATTCACCATTAGGTTATCACCACTAAATACCAATGAATCCATCGGAGAGCATCACCCAGTGGTGAGCCACTTGATCAGGACTTCAAGTCTTCATTGCCTTTGTATTTCAAGCATTTATAGTGAATGGTCATTTCCCTATACTTGTGTTTTTCCAATTCTAACTAAGTGCACACATTATCTGTGGACTGATGTTCAAAAATACGTGAAGAGTTACTTCTTATTTTCTGCCTTCTTAACACAACTTACATTTAGTGTACTTGATTGTCAGAGTAATGAAGAATCAAAGTGTGATTTGTAAAACATGAAAATTTCAACAGCTTTGGAAAACTTCTCAGAAAAAGCTCCAAGGCAGCAAGCTTAGAGAAAAAAATCTGTCTTAAAAATTGTTCTTTTAAAGACCTAAATATAAAAACTAAAACCATAAAATGCCTAGAAGAGAACATAGAACACTCTGACATAAACTGTAGCAATATTTTCTTGGTGTCTCCTAAGGTCAAAGACATATAAGCAAAAATAAACAAATGGGACATAGTTAAACACATATCTTACACGCCAGAGAAAACCACTGACAAAACACAAAGACAGGCTACAAAATAGGAGACAATATTTGCTAATGATATGACCAAAAAGGAATTAATATCCAAAATACAACAACAGCTCATATAACTCAATATCAAAAACCATGCAACTCAAATCAAAGAATGGGCAAAAGACTAGAAATAGACATTTACTCAAAGAAGACATATAGATGGCTAACAGACATATGAAAAGATGCAAATCAAAACAACAATGAGATATCACTTCACACCTGTCAGAATGGATATTATCAGAAGTCTACAAATAACAAACGTTGGAGAGGATGTGGGAATGCAAACTGGTACAACCACTACAGAAGACAACATGGAGGTTCCTCAAAAAAATAAAAAGAACACTACCACGTGACCCAGTAATTCTACTCCCTTTGGTCTCTCGCTACTGCCATGGGCTGGTATTTCATGTATATGCTATCACGGTATCATATACATAAATCTTAATCATTCTCATATAAAGTTGATAGTTCTCATTATATTACATTAAAATTCGTGACTGTTCTCCCCATGGATCTCTATCACTATCACATTCTACAGTATCTAGTTTTAAAAGAAGTGCTCAGTACATGATTGTTCAAAGGATGGATGAAATATAAAGTTTCAAGGAAAGAATAAAATTCAAACCAGAAATTATGAAAATAACTTACTTCAATAAATTAAAATTTAAAAATCAATTTTAGTCAATGTAATTAATGTTGCAGACCAGAGAAGAAAGTGTTAAGTGGTAAATATAACTGGTTTCACACACAGCTTTAATTTTTATTTGTCTAGTTGATTTTGTCTAACAGACTACATAGTAATTGTTAAAGGTATCCAAAAATATACTGAAGTTTAACAAGTGCTATTTCTAACAGCATCTTGGTAAATGGCCAGGTATTAAAAATATTAAATAAGAAAAAGTTGAAAGTGATTACATCAAAAAGCAGCATAGCTAAGGCATAGTCAGGAGCCTTTCTCATGATGAACTCTCTTTCTCCTTAACACAGGTTTCAGCGTCAAACCAGGGCTACTCTGTTGCTTCCTGTGGTTTGATAACATCATTTATATGGCAAAGGGAAAGCTTTGAGCCTGAAAACTCTTGTTTCAGATGCTCACATATGTATTCACTCAGCAACTATGTGTCAAAGGCCTTCCCTGGTCGCTCTGCTGGTAAAGAACTGCCTGCCAAAAAGACTGGGGTTTGATCCCTGGGTGGGAAAGATCACCTGGAGAAAAAAACGGCAACCCACTTCAGATTACTACCTGGAAAATTCCATGGACAGGAGAGCCTGGCAGGCTACAGTCAATGGGGCTACTATGAGTCAGACCCAACTGAGCATGTGCTCGCTCGCTCGCTCACTTGCTCGCTCTCTCTCTCTCTCTCTCTCTCACACACACACACACACACACACGCACGCACACACACACACGCACGCACCAAGCATTTTGCTAGGTACTTGCTATCAAAAGGTGAGCAAATTTCCTTTTGGTCTCTGCCTTCACTGGGCCAAGACTAGTAAGTAATGTAGGCATCTATTATATAATCATTCAAATGGACAACTGCAATCATAATAAAAGCTACAGAGAAGACATATGAATGCTATAAGATCCTATGGACTGTAGCCTGCCAGGCTCCTCACTCCACAGAATTCTCCAGGCAAGAATACTAGAGAGGGTTGCCATTCCCTTCTCCAGCAGATCTTCCTGACCCAGGGATCAAACACAGGCCTCCTCATTTTAGGGAGATCCTTTACCATCTGAGCTAACAGGGAAGCATGATAAGATTCTACAATGGAGACGTAACCACAGGCACAGAAAACTGAGATAAAATTTGAGGAATGAGTAGAAGTTAATTCATAACCAGAACAGAAAATCCTACTTTTTATTTTCACACAAGTATAGGGACTTTCTGGGAACAAGGTTAAAAGTCTAGTTCCTAAGACTTTTCATAGTATTTGACGAAAGATAAATACTATTAAGCACCCCTGAGCACCCAAGTGGGATTCTTGGGTTTAAATACACATAGGAAACCAGATTTCATCTTCATGTTGAAGCAAAACTTTTGATGAAATGATCCATGAGCGATCTGATGTGATAACCAGAAAAAACTAGAGCAAGAGAAAATTTTTCTAGTTCATTCAACCCCACCTAACAGTACCAAACTGGGCAGTTATCACAATTAGGTCACTGTAGAAGCTGTATTTTAGTGGTACAAATCCTAATCCATGAGAATCCCCCATTTTCAGACATATCCCTCAGGACTGTGAAAATTCCTTTGTCCCATTTCTAGCAGTAAAATTTCTTTTAACTAAATTATCCAAGTGCCTAAATGCAGGAAGGGACTAAAATTAACTGAATCCAAATATTATGGTGCCTGGGAAAGCAAAAGCATTTATAAATAATTAAATAAAAGCATATTTCATGTCTTAACTCAGCTCATAAGATTTAATTTTTCAACTAAGCCTGATTAATAAACAGGCTTACTTCTGACTTATTCAACTGAAGGTCAGATCCTGAATTCTAGAGGCTAAAGCCGACAAATTCTAAGATGGCCTCTGTAATATCCATCTTCAGATAGTTATGTCCTTACATAATCTCCTGTGGATTGTAGACATGACCTAGGACTAACTTTTAACCAATAGGATGCAGTAAAATTAAGGAATGTGTATATTATTGTTGTTGCTGTTCAGCTGCTCAGTTGTGACCAACTCTTTGTGACCCCATGAATTGCAGCACAGCAGGCTTCCCTGTCCTTCACTAACTCCACGAGTTTGCTTAAACTCATGTCCATTGAGTTGATGATGCCATCCAACCATCTCATCCTGTGTCACCTCCTTCTCGTCCAACCTTCAACCTTTCCCAGCATCAGGGTCTTTTCCCATGAGTTGGTTTTTCACATCAGGTGGCCAAGTTACTGGAGCTTCAGCATCAGTCCTTCTAGTGAATATTCAAGGTTGATTTCCTTTAGGACTGACTGGTTTGATCTTGCTGTCCAAGGGACTCTCAAGAGTCTTCTCCAGCACCACAGTTCAAAGGCATCAATTTTTCAGCACTCAGCCTTTCTTAGGTCTTACTCTCACATCCATACATGTCTACTGGAAAAGTCATAGTTTTGACTATATGGACTTTGGCAGTGAAGTTATGTCTCTGCTTTTTAATATGCTGTCTGGCTTTGCCATAGCTTTTCTTCCAAGGATCAAGTGTTACCTTACATAATAGTGTAACACTTGACTTGCCTAGGAGACTTTTTTTTGGTGGTGATGGTCATGTTGGGAGTCCTATGTGGCAAGGAATTAAAAACAGCCCCTAGGGACTGACAGAAACATCCAGCCAACAGGGTCTTCCAGGAACCAGCAAGAAATTGAGGCCAGTCCTGCAGTTATAAAAGTGAATTCTGTCAATAATCTGGTGAGTTTGGAAGTAGATCCTTCCATTTAACCTTCAAAGGAGGCTTGAAGTTTTGTTTGACACTTTTACTGCATATTTGACAGACCTTGAAGTAGAGGATCCAACTAAGTTACGCACAGATTAGATTCCTAACACAGAGACTGTGAGAAAATTAATATATGGTAAATTAAGTCACTTCAATTGTGGCAATTCTGTTACACAGCAACAGAAAAGTTATACAAGGGCCTGCCAAGCTGAATTAAACCTGGAAACATGCAATTTACGTTAGTTATTTGTACAAGTTCTTAGAACTGGAAGAATTAAATTATCTTAGGAATTTCATAATTCTTGTGAAATAATAAAATGAGATTAGTATGTGGAAGAAAAATCAAATGCAAAAACTTTATGTATAATTAGAGGTTTCACTATAAATTTTAAATCTGAAAAAAATGCCAATAATTTTAGAACAGTCAGGAAAATAAGAGTGAGAACAAAAGTTACACTGTTTTCACAAGATGTGAGGAGGAATTAAAAAAAAGAACAATGAAACAACTGACCCTTTTGTAACTTTTGTAAATTAGAGGAATATTATAATCTTTATTATCTGAGTAAACAGAGGTAAAATAATGTTTATATACTATTGATTGCATTACTTTATGTATAATTAGAGGTTTCACTATAAATTTTAAATCTGAAAAAAATGCCAATAATTTTAGAACAGTCAGGAAAATAAGAGTGAGAACAAAAGTTACACTGTTTTCACAAGATGTGAGGAGGAATTAAAAAAAAGAACAATGAAACAACTGACCCTTTTGTAACTTTTGTAAATTAGAGGAATATTATAATCTTTATTATCTGAGTAAACAGAGGTAAAATAATGTTTATATACTATTGATTGCATGCATGATTTATATATACACCAACACAGATGCATGATTCTTCAAAGCCCCCATAAAGATATTTGATCAATATAAGAGAAAGTAAATGTTTATGCACTACTGTTTATATTGTCCTAGTGTGTCACACAGTGCTGGGCATTTTCATATACAGGCGTATGTCAGAGATATTGCAGGTTCAGTTCTAGTCCACTGTAATAGAGCAAGTCATGTGATTTTTTTTTTTTTTTTGCTTTCCCAATGTACATAAAAGTTATGTTTACACTAAGTCTATTACATGTGTGGTGGCTTTAAGAATCTGCCTGCAATGCAGCAGATGCAGGAGGCATGGGTCAATCCCTGGGTCAGGAAGGTTCCCTGGAGAAGGAAACAGCAACCCATTCCAAGATTCTTGCCTGGAAAATCCCATAGACAGAGAATCCTGGTGGGCTACAGTCCATAGGGTCACAAAGAGTCGGACACAACTGAGTGGCTGAACACACATCATGTCCAAGAAACCATATACACACCTTCATTTAAAAATATCTTACTGCTAAAAAATGTTAATCATCACCTGAGCCTTTGGCGAGCCATCATCTTTTTAATGGTGGAGGGTTTTGGCTCAGTGTTGATGGCTGTTCATTGATCAGGGTGGTAGTTGATAAAGACTGGAGTCACTGTGGCAATTTTGTAAAATACACAGCAATGAAATTTACCCAATGTGTTAGCACTATCTTTCGCAAAGGATTTCTCTATAACTTGCAATGCTGTTCAATAAATTTACCCAGAGCAGAACTCCTTTCAAAACTGGAGTTAATTTTCTAAAACCCTGCACTGCTTTATAAACTAAGTGTATGTAATATTCTAAACCATATGTTGTCATTTCAAGAATCTTCCCATCATCTCCACCAGGAAGAGTCTATCTCAAAAGACCACTTTCTTTGCTCTTCCATAAGAAGAAACTCATTTCATTCCAGCTTTATCGTGAGATTGCAGCTCGGTCCCATCTTCAGGCTCTGCTTCGAATCCCAGTTCTTTTGCCACCTTCACTGCATCTGTAGTTACTTCCTATATTCAGTCTTGAACCCCTCAAAGTCATCTAAACTGAGGCTGGACTCAAGTCTTCCAAAGTCCTGTTAATGTTGATATCCTGACCTCTTTCCATGAATCACAAATTTTCTTAAAGGCATTTAGAATGGTGAACCCTTTCCAAAATGTTTTCGATTTAGTTTGCCCAGATCCATCAGAGGAACAACTATCTTTCATAGCTATAGCCTTACAAAATATATTTCTTAAATCATAAGATTTGAAATTGAAAATGACTCCTTGATCCATGGGCTTCAGGATGGATGTTTTGTCAGCAGGGATGAAAACCACATAGTCTCTTTCTACATCTCTATCAGTGCTCTTGAGTTCCCAGGTGCATTGTCAATGAACAGTAATATTTGAAAGGAATTTTTTTTTCTGAGCAGTAGGTTTTAACAGTGGGTTTAAAATATCCAATAAACCATGTTGTAACAGATGTGCTATCATCCAGCTTTTATTGTTCCATTTACAGAGCACAGATAGATTAGGTTTAACATAATTATTAAGGGACCTAGGGTTTTCAAAGTAGTAAATAATCATTGGCTTCAATTATTCTTCTCTGGTAGTTCAGCTGCATTATTCTTCTCTGGTAGCTCAGCTGGTAAAGAATCTACCTGCAATGCAGAAGACCCTGATTCAATTCCTGGGTCAGGATGGTCCCCTGGAGAAGGGATAGGCTACCCACTCCAGTGTTCATGGGCTTCTCTGGTGGTTCAGAGGGTACAGAATCCACCTTCAATGTGGGAAACCTGGGTTTGATCCCTGGGTTGGGAAGATCCCCTGAAGGAAGGCATGATAACCCACTCCAGTATTCTTACCTGGAGAATCCCTATGGACAGAGGAGCCTGGCGGGCCACAGTCCACGGGGTCGCAAAGAGCCGGACAAGACTGAGTGACTAAGCACAGCACTAAGCGCACTCCACAGCTGCATTAGCCCCTAATAAGAGAGTCAGCCAGTCCTCTGAAGGGTTGAAGCTGGGCATTAATTTACCCTCTCTAGCTATGAAAGTGCTAGGTGGCATCTTTTTCCAATAGAAGGTTATTTAGGCTACACTGAAAATCTGTTTAGTGTAGCCACCGTCATGAATCTATCTTAGCCAGATCTTGATATTATAACTTCCTGCAGCTTCTAAGCAGCGCTTGCTGCTTCACCTTGCACTGTTGTCTTATGGAGATGGCTTCTTCCCTTAAACCTGATGAATAATCTCTGCTAGTTTCAGACTTCTGCAGCTTCCTTACCTCTCTTAGCCTTCATAGGATTGAAAAAAGTTGGAGCCTTACTCTGGACTAGCTTTGGCTTAAAGGAATGTTGTGGCTAGTTTGATATCTTACAGACACCAACTTTTTTCACATCAGCAATAAGGCTGTTTTGCTTTCCAATCATTCATATATTCACTGAAGTAGCACTTTTAATTTCCTTCCAGAGCTTGTCTATTGCATTCACAACTTGGCTAATGGTACAAGAAGCCTAGCTTTCCACCTGTCTTGGTCTCTACTGTGTGCCTCTCACCAAGTTTAATCATTCCTAGCTTTTGATTTAAAGTGAGAGAAATGCAACTCTTCCTTACACTTGAACACTTAGAGGTCGCTGCATTATTAACTGGCCTAATTTCAATATTGTTAAGTCTCAGGGAATAGGGAGGGCTGAGGCGAGGGACAGAGACTGGGGAACAGCTGATCAGTGGAAAAGTGAGAGCATACAAATTTATCAATTAAGTTTGCCGCCTTGAATGGGTGCTTACTGTGTTGCCCCCAAATAATCACAATAGTAACATCAATGACTACTGATGACAAATCACCTTCGCAAATATAATAATAGTAAAAAAAATCTGAAATATTGTGAGAATTACCAAAATGTGACACAGAGACAAAACATAAGCAAGTGCTAGTAGACTTATTTGATGCACAGTTGCCAGAAACCTTCAATTTGTAAAAATAATAATAATAATAATCATGCAGATTTAGAAAGAGCAATAAAGTGAAGCTCAATAAAATGAAGTATGCTTGTATACGCACTACGAAGTGTCATTATAACCTTTCTAACGTAGATAAGAAAACTGCATTTCAGAAAGCTACCATGAATCACTTTGTGAGTACAGGGAAGGGAAAGAGTTAAAATCTATGACTGTTTGATCTTATACAGTCTTTTCATCAAACATTCTCAATTCACAAAGTTGGCAGAAGTTAAGCACAAACAGCATCAAGGCTGACATTCTTTTTGATTGGTTTTGGGGGGTGTTCTTTTTTTTGTGTCAGTAGTTTTGCTTTATCTATAAAAAAATGTTTCAAATATCACATCTATACATTCTCAAAAAAGAGCATTATTTGAAATGTATAGGCTAGAAAGTAATATGACTAAAAGACTGAAAAATAATGTGCAGCATATGGAGAAATATCTTCTTTTCTTCTTGGCTCTTTCAAATTGGTAAGTAAAAAGCCTAGAACAATGTAAAATAAGTGTTCTAAAAGACAAAGGGTCACTATAAAGAGAATGGTGATCTCCCATTTCCAAGTTCAAAAACAGAAGAGGAAATTGTGTTAAATCTTAACAGAAGAGATTAAGGTGAGGACATCCTGACATGAGTATATTATAAAAATAACTTTCTAAGGAAAAATGTTGAGTACCCTTGAATGGAAATATTTAACCATAAGATGTATATTCATTTTCTTTGACATTTCTTATAGTATATTTCTGCTTAGGGACAGGAGAAAGACTAGAAGTAGTTTCCAGGCACATAATTTTATAACATGAATAACTCTTGTAGTTCAACATGATATTGTTTGAAATGACCTTGAAAACTATTTCAACTCTACTTTCTCACAATTCTCACTATTTTATCATTATAATATACTTTCTCATCACAT
>SJYC01077759.1:0-25206 GCA_006408675.1 Madoqua kirkii | reverse complement strand
TAGGCTAGGTTTATTTCTTCTGAAAAACAAGCTGGCACCTTTCTAGTAGATGTCCATTGAGGTCATCTTTCTCCATGTCTTTTCAAATAGCTAATAATTGAATTTAATAAGCTAAATGATAATCTATACTGTATTCAATTTGACTGAACAAGGTGTCTCCATCATGCCTAATACACCTTTTTATCACACAGTATAATGCCATGGAATGAAATGCATTGAGAGTAAAACCACAGAATAATAAAACTAAAAAAGATAAATGAGTACAGCAATATTGCACATAATGGCCCTCAATTTTTAAAAAGCCCACAGGATAAGCAAATTACAACATTCATACACTGAAATACTGGGAAGCAAGAAGAATAACATGAAGTACAGCTACATACAGGCTTCCCAGGTAGCACTAATGGTAAAGAACCCGCCTGCCAATCACGGAACGTCAAGAAATATGAGTTTGATCTCTGGGTCAGGAAGATTCTCCAAGAGGAGGGCATGGCAATCCACTCCACTATTCTTGCCTGAAGAATCCCCATGGACAGAGGAGTCTGTTGGGCTACAGTCCATAGGGTCACAAAGACTAGAACACAACTGAAGTGACTTAGCATACACACCCGCACAGCTACCTACAACAAAACAGAAGAGTACTAAAAACAGTGCTGAACTAATGCAGCAGGAAATAGGATAATATATGCTGTGTGGTTTCATTTATGCAAAGAACAAACATGGCAGAATTAAACTACATGATGTTGAAAGATGTAGCAAGAGCCGTTAACGAGTCAGAATAGCTGTTCCTTATGGGGGAAGAGATGGAGAATAGAAGTCTTGATTGGGAAGCAAAGTCAGTGAGACTCAGTCTATTCTTGGGCAGATGGGAATATGTTTCAGAGATCATGGGTATGTTTTCTGATTTGGATGTATGTTTTGTGGATCAACTCTACAATGTTTAGTAAATGTTATGCAAATATATACATGATGTATGCAGCTTTCTGTGTCTCTATTTTTAAAAAGTATTTAAATGAAAAAACTTAAAACTTTTAAAAATCTGTAATATCTCATGTTATTTCTTTTGACACTGAAATGATGACATGGCTGGTCTTTTGAAAATCAATTGGACAGTATCATTCAAAACTGCCACAGGTATCTAATTATCAGGTCACCTGTAGATCCTGTTCTTGTACATTTTGGCTTCTAGATAAGTCTTACATAACAACACAATTAAGTGAGTCTCAACATGATTAGAAAACACACTTGACCTTTTGGTAGTATAGCAAATGATTAAAAAAAAAAACACTAGAAATCCCTAAGTCCACTCAGAATTTCATATGCCATAATGTAGGGTGACTATTAGGTAAAGAAATTTAATCCACCCTCAAGTTTATAATTTAACTTGTAAAACTATATGAAGCCATTTTGCAAAGTACTGACTTTCAGTTTAGCCATCAGGGCTGCTTCCACCTGTGCCTTTCCTCAAATTATGCTGTCACTTCTCAGCTCATTAGCTCAAGGACACAGAAAATAAGCCATCACCTTTCACTGAGTTTTGTCCAGGGGGGATTGTGTTATTGCATTTAGCTTGTGAATCTCTTTCACCCTTAAAATTATCATGTTTTAAGGAATTAACACTTCCTAAAAATTATCATGCTTCCTTTCTACTATAGAATTAAAAATAGCAAATCAAGACAACCATAGATTTTTTTCAGTAGGAATTTCATTCTATCCCAGTTCAGCCCAGTTCAGTTCAGCTGCTCAGTTGTGTCCGACCCTTTGCAACCCTACAGACTGCAGCACGCCAGGCTTCCCTGTTCATCACCAACTCCTGGAGCTTGCTCAAACTCATGTTCATTGAGCCAGTGACGTCATCCAACCATCTCAACCTCTGTTGTCCCCTTCTCCTCCTGCCTTCAATCTTTCCCAGCATCAGGGTCCTTTCCAAATAACTTTCTAATTATTGAACCAGATGGCTATCTTTAATATAACAACTCTTAGTTGGTAACTGACTAAACACTATTAACAAAACCTTCATACCAATCCAAATCCTCTATATTGACATAAAGAATCCTCTGTATAAAACTGGAAGATAATTAAGCCAGGGATTTCTCATAATTGAGTGCTTTGACGCTAGCTCCTTCACAATTATTTGGACCTTTGCTCACTTCTGTCTTAGATTCTTGGTTGTTAAGTGGGTTGTGGTTTAGCACTGCTATTGGAAAATGTCTGGGATTGTATGTGCAGTCAAAATCATAGTAAGGACAAATATGCTAATTGCCCTGCAACGTCTGGGAAAGACTTTTCTGCCCCAAATGTCAGTAGAGTACGTCTTCTCCAGCTTTGATTTCCCAACTTAGAACATGAAGACAAGATATTAACTTAAAGAAAATATACTGAATAATTGTTAAATAAATTAACTTGAAACTTTTAGCATCAAGGGATATTGGTGAAAAACTTAGTTATTTGCTTTTCTTTTATGTTGCTATCCTTTTATTAGAAAGATATTTCAAGTTTTAAGTTAAATTCTACTCCTTTTGAACAGTCCCTGGTTCACCAAGTCCATCTATTCTCCTGCTTCTCAGTTTTCCCTGATAATCATCTCTCATAACCCTAATTTATTTGTTATATATTAATTTATTCTCTAGTTCTTTCATATATGTAAACTTTGTCTTAAATTTGAGTGACAAAAACCAAAAAAAATCTATCTCACAATATTTTTTTTAATTTATAATTTTATCTGCACTTTTACTTTAGGTACCTTAGAATTTCTAAACTTGTATCATATGGTTATCTATATAACTATCTCATCTTTCCTTGAATGCTAGATTAATGTATATTTCACATTTCATCCTCAAGCTGAATAAAGTTACTGGAAAAAGCAAATACTCTAAATATAAACAAGTAAGTACTTACTACATAAATGAATATCTTTGGGATGTCAGAAGTTTTGCCCCTCTGCATCCATAGGTGAATTACAGAGTGACGGAACAAAGACAAAATGTTCTGTTCCAAAACACCTGGGAACTGCCAGCCTGCGTCACTCAAAGATAGGGACCCATTCTAGAGTCATTCTAAGTACGACCTACAAGACATTTCAAATCTAGAGAGTCATAGGTACCTTAGAATTTCTAAACTTGTATCATATGGTTATCTATATAACTATCTCATCTTTCCTTGAATGCTAGATTAATGTATATTTCACATTCCATCCTCATACTGGAAAAAGCAAATACTCTAAATATAAACAAGTAAGTACTTACTACATAAATGAATATCTTTGGGATGTCAGAAGTTTTGCCCCTCTGCATCCATAGGTGAATTACAGAGTGACGGAACAAAGACAAAATGTTCTGTTCCAAAACACCTGGGAACTGCCAGCCTGCGTCACTCAAAGATAGGGACCCATTCTAGAGTCATTCTAAGTACGACCTAAAGACATTTCAAATCTAGAGAGTCAGAACAGAAACTCAATAGTTAAATCTATCTACTTAATTCAAGAGATAACTGGCAACTTTCAAAACTATTTTTTTGTAATATAACTCTTCCAATTACTATGAACAAAGTCTCCAGAGGGTTCTGTTAACTTACTGCTTTAATCTAGTCATAGCTAGATTAAAGACTCCTGTTTACATATTCTGAACCTTAGACTAAGGATCATGTCCCTTTATCTTTTTCTTGAAAAAGGCCTTTCCCTAGCACCTTTAAAACCTTCTTGCTTTGCTTCACTGTTTAATTCACTGCCTTCACAGGACACCTTGGGAAGAGCACTGGCATACAGCACTAGTTCTCACAGTACTTAGCACAACACTGACCATATGATGAATTTTTATAGCTTATTTTTCACTATTAATCTGAAGAAACTTATTCAGTGAGTACCTGTTTGACAGTATTATCTCATTATTTCTTCATGAATTGGAAATAGTGCTCCATAAATACTCAAAGTAGAGTACTTTAGGATGAAAAGCAACAGTGGAGACATGGTGTGAGAACACTTGAATAGGAGGGAAAAACCAGGGATCAAAACAGTTGAAAATAAATCAGGCACATGAGACATCCAACCTTTTCAAAATTACAATAGGCTATCTTAACAAAAATACAGGGTTTTTACCAAACTTCTAAGTCCGGTACCTCTGTATCTTGGCTATCCTAGGGTTTCTTCAAACAGACCACTAATTGTCACCCACCACCCATTTCTTTTTTCTTCATCTCTACATTGATTAGACTCACTCTTGATCCCCTTAGCCCTTGGCCAGTCACAAGGTGGCCCCCTTCACAACAACAGTGCATGCAGTGCAACTGATCAGTCAAGAACAGAACACTCACTCTGAAGTTATTCTCAGCAAATTTCCATCTGTGCTCACTCATCATAAGACAGACGGACAATAGCAGGACTTGGTTCAACCAAACTGAACACGCATCATTCATAAACTCCAACTGAAGTCATATGTTTTAAATCTGTCCAAACTAGTTTTTCTCTTTCCTGCTTGTTCTTAAATCTACTACGTTAGAGCCAGGGACCTTGTGTTATTCTTCACATCCCATTGTCTGGTATTCAGCCTGATGTGTAATATGTGCTAAAATATCAACTACAATTGAACTTTTGACTTGACCTGCTGCTTTATAAATATACTTGTAGGTTGATAATTAATATCACAGATTGTAAATTTTTACTATATTTTTCATGAATGCATTTTTTCTGTAAATGCAACACATAATACTGCTGCAAATTTAAATTCATAAGCTTGAAGTTTTACCTCTTAATGGTAACTTATAGATTTTATAGTACACTTTTTTCAGGCAATTATACTAAGTTAAATAAGAATAACCACAGAAAAAAATAATACTCTAGCACTGAATGTCAGAGTATCATACAATATTTGCCATTTTTGTCTTGACATTGTATCAAATGTCTCCCACAAACAGAAAATTCTTTTAATCACATGATGATTTTATTTTAAAAACCAAAAATAAATTTTCCAGGGAAACCTAGCTAAAAATGTATTTTGAAAGTTATATAAATAAGTGGAAGCTGATCCCTTCCCATCTACAAGCTCACCAATGCTCTTGAACAAAGTTTTAAATATTAAGAGCTCTTTCCTTGTTTGGTTTTTCTCAACATTTCAGGAATCTGTGTCATGGAGAGGAGAATAATATAATAAATGAGTAGCAAGGATAAAACTGGTCTACCACAGTGATCTACCATAGTGAGTTCTAGCCTCATGCCATCTAAAAAAAAAGTCTCCCCTTTAGGTTACAAGACTGTATCTTTAACTTGTTTAAGGAAAAACTATGTGCCCCAGCTCCTGCCATAGAAACAAAGTTAGAAAATATCTGAATGATATATATTTAAATGCAATATTTAAATACTCTATAAGTGAGATAGACTCTGAGGTTTATGAGGAAACAGCTCATTTACATACCAAAGGATCTCTCAAAATCATAAATTCTTTGCGCCTTTGACAGCTTGACCTGGGGCATGGAGATGTGGAGATGTCTGATGTTTAGAGAGCATAACTTGTACAGAGAGAAGCAGGACTTCATTCATTACACATTTGCCAAGGATATTCTTTTTAACTTCCTTTGAAGATGGAAAATACTATCTTTCTGGACCAGGAAGTTCATCTATCTGCATAGCCCTCACTTGGGGCAATGTCACGTGTTTATGTGACATTCAAATAAGCACTTCCTATCAGACAGTATGCGTGGTACTTACACTGTCAGGAGAAAATGGGAAATAGGGAGAGCAAAAAACTCTGACAGATCTTCTTAGAACTTTAAGTTGAACAGAACCCAAACTCCATAAACTTAGAATTATTGTATAATGTTAATGCATAGTTACCAGATGAAGCTTTCCCCCTAATTTGCTCTTTTTAAATGTGTTATTTTAAATAATATGCATTTTAAAAAATATATCAAGCATGTCCCCAAAGGGTATTTTTTTAATCTGAAGGGAGAAAAGAAAACAATAAAACTTAAAACTCTGTAATATAAAACTAAAAGCTTGGCTGGAATATCTAAACCATCTATGCATTCTCTTTCATACTGATATATTCAACCCAAAGGTCAATGTAGATGATTTTAAAATTGCTTAGTCGCACTGCTTTAAGTTTCTTTCATATTAAATATTGTTAACTGATTAAAAATTAATGTAAACAGCACTGAAGACTTTAACTCTCTAAGGATTCCTAAGCTTTTAGAATAACAGCTAGAATAGCCTCAGTTCACTTTTGCATTGTAAAAGTAGCGTGATTTTTAAATTATAGTCACAATGATGAGCAGAAATAAATAGGAAAAATTAAGAAGCATTTAAGCTGACAAAGAGAACATTTTTCCATGAGTACTGTGTGTGTGTTTGGGGGCAGGGGAGAAGAGTCAGTTTCATAAATAATAACATAAGCCACAAAGAAAAGCTTCCTAATGAAACCCAACTAGGGCTAACACTACAAAGATATATTTTCTGTCTACCAATTTTACAGATTCCTGTATCACGGACGATTTGAACAACTAAAAAAAGTATAATTCTCCAATGAGCACAATCTTGTAAAAAGCTGGAAAATTTCCTCTGGTCATATTAGTCACTACTAACCAAGGTTAACCAACCAGGTATGGCCCCTCCCCAACCTCCCAGGCCACCTAAGATTAAGTAGTGCACCTAGGGCTTAAACAGGATTTCTGACTTGAAACTCCACACACTTCCTGCTCTATCACACTGCCTTTAATGTGTTAATGATGCCCTCCCTCAGCTCTGTACTGCTTTCCTCTCTGATTTTTTAGTGAACTGTTAATATATAGCCCACTGTTTTTCACACTCTGCTTTTCTTCTCTTCTCTAAATTCAATTTGAACACTAGGTAGAGATATTTTGTCAGACTGATGAGGTCTTTGTGATATTTGCCTTTCAGAATTTCACACAAGACTTTGACATTCCCTGACAATAAATATGATGTTCCTGGCCATCACATTTTTAGGACTGTTTTTTCCTGCATTATACTGATCCTGGTTTTTAATCCTTTTCAGGTTTTCACATGGGCCATCTCAAAAATGATCTGTTGCTAACTAAAGTCTCTCATTAATGTCACTAATAATATCAAGAAATGTTATGAAACTAAGCAAAAGATTTCCATATTATAATAAACATTTCTGAAAATCATTATTTCCTGGTATGTTGTTATAAAGGAGATCTCTGGACACTTCTCTCTAATGTGAGCAGTTTTGCTTTCCATTGCAATACATACAGGTTGTTCAATTAGAGAGTGATTTGCACTTATGAATAAATTTGGTGGCCAAGAGAGTCACTGACCTTATATTTACTACAAACATTTGTTTTCTTAAATTTATTTACTAAAAACATCAGCTCTGCTCTTTTGTTTCTAACTCTTTATTATAGAGAAGCTTGAATATTTACAAAAGTAGAATATTATAACGCAACCCTTCATCAGTCTTAATTCATGGCCAATCCCTACCGTACTAACAACTCATCTATATTCTTCTCTGGCATATTATGTAGAAACAAATTTGAAATATTATGTCATCTCATCCATATCTGAGTATGTGTATCTTGTAGGGAGTCAAACATGACTTGGTGACTGAATAACAACAAAAACAATCTCCAAATAATATGTAGTTTGAAAACATAACCACGATATTATTATCCTACCATAAATGTGATGATTTATCAGTATCATCTAAAATCCAGTATCTATCAAATTTCCAATTATTTCATAGATTTTTTAAGTTTGTTTGAATCACGATCTAACAATTCTACACGCTGTGGTGCACAGCTCCGTTTTTACATTTTTTTCAATCTGTAGGCTTCCTTGGTATCTCTTTATGTTCCTAGTAACTTACTTGAAGGTTATTTGTGGTGTAGAGGTTATCACAGCCTGGGTTGTGCTGACCGCAAAATATGATGCTGTCTGTAACGTATTCCTTATTCTTCTGTTTCTTGAAAATTCAAGGTTGCATTATCTTTCGTTCACTGGTTTTCTTTTCTATTTTTCTTTTGCCTTTTCCCCCTGTTTTTAGTAGGAAAGTCAGTTCTAGATATTGTTTATGGTTGGTTATGTTTTGCTTTATATTTCACCAACAATTTCCCTTTTTGTGGCTTCCAGACTTTTTTATCCATGGGTCTTTGCAGTGCCCTCTAGTGCTACAAAATGAAAAAAAAATCTAAGCTTCAATTAAAGGATCTGGCTGAACAGTTCTTTTTATTTCACTGTACCTCTTACCATCACGGTCCTCCTTTCCTGCATGTACTGGCTTGTCAATGACAATTTTAAAATGTGTTCCTGGAGCTAAAAATGATATTCTGTAGGTGGCACATTGCTTTTCTTGATCAGGAGAACATAACCCAGAACAGATTAAGCTTTGAACCTAGTGCTGCCTCTTCCTCTTTCCCACACCCAAGTCATCTCCCCTTAGGTCTCCTTTCCCACCCAGGAATCATCTCCACTCCTGGGTTTGGCAAGATAAACTTAGACATGATGTAGGTTGCATCTTCTCCTCTTAATTCCACCATCTGTTACTCTGGATAATATAACTTGTGTGCGTAGTTGTTAAACATTCTGGCTGTGAATTTTTTTTTTTCTTGAGCTTATCAATGGCTACTCTTGTGTTAAATCAGTGCAGCACATAAAATAAATGGCCATTTTTGCTCTAAATTTGGATCATCAAATCCTTTCAAATGTTTGTTACAGAGCAGTAAAGTGTGGTTCAACTAATAGTAAGGGAAGAATTCCATACACAGTATAAAATCCCTTCTGAACCCTGAAGTTGTATAAAGTTCAGAAGTTGAGAGTCTGACAAAAACGTGAAAAAAGAGAATTTCCTGTAACTAACTCTTCTAGCAAATGCTAACTTAATTGTATATAGGATCTCTACCAAGTTGAATCTATTGCACAGAATTTATATTTTCCTATATTCTGAGGGTACTTGGACCTGGAAATTCAATTATATGAATATTATCATAAAACATAATTTGACATGTATTAGCTAACTGGCAAATTGAAAACATTACATACTTTACTTTCTAAAAAGTCTTCATCATTTCAACAAAGTCATTAAGAATTAACTAAATTTTACTTTGTTATCAAAACTACTCAGAAATTCTTTTTATGTATCTTTGAGTGATACATGCTGTCATATAGATGCTGAAATTACAAGTTGAAAGTTCATATGAACCTCAGAAGGCAGAGCTAACTTTGGCACTTGTCTAGGAATAACTGGGCCTCTGGAAAGTGCTTACATCCGGAAAGAAGGTACAAGGCTATTTATAATTCTAAATCTTAGTGCTGTTTGGAGTCTGGAGTTATACCTAATCTAACCGATGTAGCAGGATTCAAACCAGAACAGGGGTCTAATACAGGTCCCTCTTAACCTCTGAATTAACATCAGGCTAAGTATTAGTCTCACATAACAAAAGAAAGTATTCAACATGATTCTGGAGTCAGAGATCTGGGTGTGAGTCCTAGCTACACTGTATATAGCTGTGTGAATTTAGGCAAATTTCTAACCTCTCTCAATCTCAGCTTCCTATTCTATAAATAGCAATGATAAAACTATCTATCTCATTTTGCTTTCCTGAGATTTAAATGGTCATTATTACAAGCTTAACATCTGACAAATAATGTCTTTTGGATAAGTGAGTTATTATCATTATCATTATTTGTATTAATTTATCATAGCTAGAATCAAATATATTGTTTCCCTAATGTCCTTTGAGGTTCAAATTTGTTCTAATTTTAGTTCTAATCTATTGCTCTGTGCCTGAAACACAATTCCGTATCTAAAATTACTTCCTTTCTTCTGTCAGATGAAACAATCCAGTTTAGGACATGCAGTGATGATCTATGTAAGGAACTCAGTAAGGTTTACAGATAAGTCATGCATTATAGCTGAGTAAGTACCACAAAAACATGAACACTATTCTCAGACCTCTCCCAATTACCAACGACCACAAGAGAGTCGTATAATATCCATGACCTTCAGTTTTACAACTGAGGCGAGGACTTAAGCTTCTAAGGGGCTAATCCAGCTCTGCCTTAAGTGCCACAAGGTGTTCCTTCACTTTGTGATCACGGGTGGGAACAATAATCAGCGGATGTCTAAGACTACTAATGCGCGCTTACATCTCAATGATGCGTCCAAAGTGGCGGCAGAAGAACTGTAACAGACGAGAGGAAAGACTGTTTCAGGTTGATGGAACCACTTGTACCAAGGCCCTGGCACAAAAGTGCACCTTCTATAAAAGACTGAAGGAAGGCTATCGTAGCTGGAGCACAAAAAGTGAGAATCATGAAGGCAAGATAAAAGGAGTGGAGTAGAGCAGCAGGCGAGACGCTTTGGATGGCCACAGAGAATGCCTGTGCGACTCACCTTAAAAGGTAAGCTCATCTGAGTTGTCAGTCTAATCATCATTTGAGAAATATGATCAATAAGGCATTCCAGAAAAGGAAAAAAGTATATAACCAATCCGTGAAGTTCAAATGACAAAGATCCTCTGAACAGTTAAAGCCGGAGTACAGGAAACGCCCATCATCTAGGACTTAGATGGTATTTTTATATTTTTAATTCATTATTAATTCAATGGTGTTTTACAGGTGACAAGAGGTCTTCTAAGAATCCCTTAAATTCTCCCAGGGGAGAAGACAGAAACATAAGTTTTATTTTATAATCAGGAATTTTCCTATAAAAATGTTTATTAATCAAGAGCAAAACGCCTACAGAGCATAATTCACAGGCCAGCAGAAAATGTTTTGGCCAAGTGACCCTGAATCAGTTGGCTGCTCACAACCCATACAGACGAATGGAAACATATTCACAGGTATTTAACAACTTGTATAAGGCTAAGTGAGACATTTCTATAGATAGATGTCTTGAAGACAATCTAAAGGTCCCATGATACAGAATATCTAAGGAATACAGAAAATTGCTATTTATATTGAGCTAGCAAATTCTGAACTAAAATTGGTAAAGAGTAAATTTGATATCTTCGTAGAGAAATGAAAAAACACAAACTAGATTTAAGGGAGCTGACTTCTAATCTTGGCAATGCTGTGGTTTTCAGCAAGTCTCTAAACATTTGAGTTACAGTTTCTCTTCTGAAAAATGGAGATAATAATGCCAACTTAATTGAGTTGTGCAAGGTATAAATTAGTACATAAAGTCCAGAGCAAAATGCTTGATACATAGAAATCTCTCAGGAATTATTTCTATTAATTTGGGGTGCTAGACTAAATTTGTTAGTGGAAGGTGAAAGTAAGACAATTCTCCTTATAAATATTGACTGGAAGTCTTAAACTCTGTAATCACTCTGTGCCCATACTAATAATGTCTGCCCAAAGATCCAAAACCAACATTCTCTTTTTCAGTTGTCTGACTGAAAACAAACCAGCTCAGCATTAGACTTGGAAGCTGTGAAGAGCACCACCTGTCTGACTTGCTTACAGCTGTCAGAAGCAAATTTTAGACCCACCTCCCAAATTTTTACCCCAACTAGAACTGGATTGTGTCTGTATTCAAAATGCTTTAGGTTGTTTTAAGGAATCTTTTATATATTTATTATATATACATACATATATATATATATACACACATGTATACATATATTTTGCATACATTCTATTTGAGGGAAATGATTGCTATCATGGTTGAATAATAAAGGTTTTAAGTTGTGACCTATACCTTTTCAGAATAAGCATTAAAACAGAAAATATTGACTTTCGTATAGAATTTATCACATAGAGGTAAAAGACATGAGTATAAAAAAATCAGAAGCAAAAGCTTAATTACTTTATTTTTAAAATCATACTGATCTACAGTGATTTTGTGCAATTCCAAACTTTTTCTCTGAATACCCACCCACATATACACATTTTTTAGGTATATAAATCTCATATATGTGTGTGTGTATATCTATATACTTGAGTTAGAAAGGATAAACAAATTTAAGATCTCCAAGTTGACATATCATAAAGTAAAAATGGTCAAAATCAATTTTCTAAGTTTAAACATTCAGTGCAACATTTTAATTCATTGTGGTCTCTAGCCTTGCACCCAAACCTTGTTATTTTTGCTAGGTAAGATATTGGCCCTAACATCATATGAACATAGCTATTTATAGAAGTGTGGGTGATAACTGTTAACTAGTGGGAACTCTGGCATCACAAAGAACAGTTTCCACATGCAAAATCTCAGAGAAACCTCTTTTTACTCCCCAACACAGAGACCTGCCAGTTTGGGAGACTTCTCAGCTCCCAAACCCACTTCTCTGATCCCATATAGAATCACTGATCAAGATAATTCTCAAAAAGCAACATTCTGAGAGGACACATTGACCATCAATGGGACTGTCAATTTCTACCTTTTTTTTACCCCCTAGTCGATACTATTGGAAAATGCTAGCAATACCTTCAGCCGTGATCTCAGTCATGGTGGTTGGAGAAAGAAAAAGGCAGGCAAGAATTCCGGTCAAGTGGCACTTTGCAGAATACTTTAGGACTGGAGAACTCTGATAGGGGGCTCTGTGTGAAAGCGTGAGGTCTCTTCCTTTTCCTGGCTGTTCCTGCTGCTCTTTTGTTGTCTGTTGAACTTTGTCTCTTCTCTGCAGAGTTCTTCCCCTGGAAACAACCTGAGCCCTTTCCAGGCAGCACTTGTGGCTCAGGCAGAATATCAGCTTCGAATAAAAATAGCTTCATCTCCCTAGGACTCTTCAGCACTTTTTTTTTTTTTTTTGGCACTCTAGAGGAACACACACACACACACACACACACACACACACACACACAAACACCAGTTCACTAGTCCCAAAGAGAGACAGGCCAAAAAAAAAAAAAAGGCAAAGGAACCAAAAGTACTGCCTAAGCCCCTGCAGTTTCCCTAAGATAATTACGGATTTGGGGATCTATGTCAGAAAACATAAAATAAAGAGTTGGAAGTAATCTTATCCGTAATAGCTCAGATTTATTCTTAGTGCCCTTAATGCTCAGAACATTCCTCATCCCCTTATTTGGTGTGGGGAGGGTCCCATAATGTCTACCAAGAGCAAAGGGGAGGGTAGTCTTGTCATTTTCTCCAAGTTGTTTCCCTATTGGTCTAAATCCACTTAGCAAAAGCAGTTATTTATATAGGGCTACACTTGAAGTTGAAACCATTAAATCCTGAAGGTTTCTTATAGGAGATTAAGATTTTCCAAACACTGGCCAATAAGAAATATGTAATTAAAAGTTGTATTGCCCCTTGAAAACTGCTGAATTACTAGATTTTTCATTCTTTTCAATACTTTCATGAAAACAAAATACTTGAATTTATCTATGCAATAAAAGAAAGGCAAGGTGGTATAAAGTTTAGAAGTCCACAGCTCATATTTTAATAAAAGGTTTCAACTTTTCTCTACCTCAACTTCAAAAAAAATAAAACAGATCATAGCAGCCAACAATTAGCCAAATTGGCTGATTAGCATTTCACCTTCCCACTACTAGACAGGTGTTAATGATCAGAGAAATATTCAATAGTTGGCAGTTAGAAGGAGAAGGAGAATCAAAGGGCATTGGTAATCACACACTCTAGCCAATCTGTGAATAATCAGAGGTTGGCTACACTTATCTTTTATTTTATTCTCACATTCAACCTAACAAATGCTTGTGGTTTAAACTTTTAGCCTTAACTTGTTGCCTTTGGTTGCCAGAACCTCTTGAATTTGCATGGTACTTCAGAGATCAGAAAGCAAAGTCACACATGTTCTTTAACATCAGAAGAGTGCTACAACAGCTGATCCTTTGCCTCCATGTTGGCAGCTCTGTGTTTACTGACTTAATTCCTATGAAAGGAAGTGTTATACACCAGCTGAATAAATAAGTTAGGGAGTAAGCAATCTTAATTCACAAAAGAGGAAATAATTCCAGATAACACTCATGATTTATACAAAATTCTATACCTAGGGTTAGGCTTGAGGCTTTTGACTTCAAGTCTGATCTTTCTGAACAGGCAAGACTTACGGCTTACATTACCATTTGCAGGTAAAGGGAACCACAACAAATTAGGTCCACCAGTGGATGGAGAGGCTTTGCTGGCAGCTCAGTGGTAAAGAACCCACCTGACGGTGCAGGAGACATGGGTTTGATCCCTAGGTTGGGAAGATAACCTGGAGGAGGAAACAGTAACCTGCTCCAGTATTCTTGGCCTGGGAAATCCCATGGACAGAGGAGCCTGGCAGGCTACAGTCCATGGGGTCACAAAAGAGTCAGGCAAGACTTAGATAGTAAACAACAACAACAACAACAAAAATGGGTGGGAAGATGCGAACTCCTCCCAGCACTTCTGTGGAACACTGGGTTGGTGTCTATTTTCTACAGTGGGGAGGAGGGAGCCTAAAAGCAGAGCCCTCCTTACTTCGCCCCCAAAGGCATCTCCATTATCACCATGCTGCTTCTAACTTGAAGAAAGCATTGTGCTTTGAATTTCCGTTTGTCAATCACTTTCGTAGTCTTTCACTGTAGTTAACTGAGAAAATAGTAATTCCTTATGTAACTCATTAAGAATTTACATTAAAATGTTCAAACAAGACTATAGTGCAAGATCAGTGATTGATATTACTCTTAAATTCCCTATCACTAATTTCATGTCATACTAGAAACAAAAAGTAAAAATACTCTAGCTAAACATGTTTACAGGGTAATAAGTTTTTTTAACCCATTTATTGGAAGAGTTGATGAATTTTCTTAGACACTGAGAACTCAGTATATTTCTCGGATTTGAAAAGTTACTAGAATTTTTTCAACTTATTTGAAACCCAATTCATAAAATATGTCTTTGAGTTTCAAACAGAACTCAGAAAAGCTTTCCAAAATAAAGCAACTGACATTCTTCTAAAGGTACACATCTCATTCTTTAGGACATTCAAAGAACAAAATATTACAAACAATACATTTGCTTTTCTTCTTTCTTTTTTTTTTTTTTTTGGCTTTTCTCATTTTTCACAAGTATTCACTTTAACAGGATCTCACCAATTTACTGGGATCTTTCAACATGACCTAAAAGTGATGATTCTCGCTTCTTTCAGTGATAGCTCTGTCTCTTATACACATCTCAGACTCTTAAATTCCCTATCACTAATTTCATGTCATACTAGAAACAAAAAGTAAAAATACTCTAGCTAAACATGTTTACAGGGTAATAAGTTTTTTTAACCCATTTATTGGAAGAGTTGATGAATTTTCTTAGACACTGAGAACTCAGTATATTTCTCGGATTTGAAAAGTTACTAGAATTTTTTCAACTTATTTGAAACCCAATTCATAAAATATGTCTTTGAGTTTCAAACAGAACTCAGAAAAGCTTTCCAAAATAAAGCAACTGACATTCTTCTAAAGGTACACATCTCATTCTTTAGGACATTCAAAGAACAAAATATTACAAACAATACATTTGCTTTTCTTCTTTCTTTTTTTTTTTTTTTTGGCTTTTCTCATTTTTCACAAGTATTCACTTTAACAGGATCTCACCAATTTACTGGGATCTTTCAACATGACCTAAAAGTGATGATTCTCGCTTCTTTCAGTGATAGCTTCTGATGTACTTTCACATTTTTCATTACTATAGGATCAGCACAAATAAGCTTATTTTGGTTTTGCATACAAGGACACTTCTTCCTATATGCATTATTAACTGATCTGGTCTTAAATAAGTCAATGGCAAACCATGAAAAGTTTTTTCTCCTAGAAAATGCTTCATTTAGTCCAAGCTGTGTCTCCAACCTGATTATACTGATTATTACCCCTTGTGATTTTCACTAGATGTTCTCAATATTCAAGTTAGCAGCCAAAAATACTCATTCTTAGAGCATTAAAAAAAAATCTAGCTGCTCTGTCAGCTGTTATCATTAACTAACAATTGGTAAAACATACTCTGTAGTTGACTCTGAGCAAGATATTTTCATCTATGCTGAATTTTAGAATATAAAAAAGATTCAGAAGGCAAAGAGAGCTTTTTTAATGACTTTTGGTTTCCACCAAAAAAACAATCAAAAAACAATTTTATTTTTAAAATTTAAAGATCATACTACATTGCCTTGTTCAGTGCCTATTTGTATTTTTATAGAGTAGTGAATAGAGATATAAATGGAAGTAAGTAGCTAGTAAGTAAGTAGCCAGTCACCTATTTCTTAAGGACTAGGGATATTTGAGAAAAAGTAAAGTTAGAGTCACTTCTTCAGATCTTCTGTTTCTTAATTTACAGATATGAACAGCTTATACTTGAAAAACCTATACTAACAGAAGAAAAATAACTAAAATTTATATAATATTATATGTTTATACAGAGAGGGAGTAAATTTATGGGTATTTAATTAGGATAGAAAGTGCTCATTACTTAATCTTAAAGATAGATGTAACTTTTATAAGTTTTCAGATTAATTTTAATAAAAGGCAAAAATAAATAACCAACTACATTGCTTGGGGGAAAAAAGGAGGGAAAGTGGGGACAGAACGTCATAATATAAGACAGCTTTATATATTAGCTAACAAACTGCAAGCTCTGCCTTGGTTGAAGTAGCTTAGGGGGCAAATATACAAGAGAAATTCTTTACTTTTAGCTTCACAGTGAAGAAGTATGGCAAAAACAAACTAGGTCTGTAAAGAATTGGCTTATTAAACTTTAGCATGAAGAAATACAGAAGAAAAGAGGAACACTGAATGTGAACTTGGGGAACATTTGAGTGCATTTGCTTTCATCTGACCTTGTAATCCCATCGCATAACCTAGAAATGAAGCTCACTTGATAAACTTAGTCTTCAGAATCACAGGAAAAGCCTCAATTGAACTATTAGTTCATTAATCTTACTTCATCTCAGCACTGCTGTTCACTTTATTTTAAATTGTTTGTGTTCTATTTGTGTCATGGAAAAATGCATTCTGTCCTCCTTACTTTCTCTAAATGGCCTGTGCTCATTTCTTTAACCAAAGGTTGAAAGTCACTCCATAGGTTTGGCTTACCGACTGATCATTTAGAAATGGTGCAATCCTGCTCGCTTCAGATGACAGAAGGCATTCCAGTGCAATTAAAAACTTTCCTCCCTTTGACTCTGACTCATGAGTAGCTGAGTCTCCAGTATCAAGCTTCACACACATTTGACATTGTCAAACATTTCCCTCAGAAGCCTGCCCACGTCAATCCAGCCTTCAATTAAGAAAGGCATCAGATGCTCTTTCTTCTTAAAAGATTCCTTTCTATGAAGAGTCAGCTTCTGTCCATTACCACTGTCCTCTTCATAAGGACTGGCAATATATGGTATAGGTGCCCCTGTGGAGTCCGTAATTCAGATTTTTGTTCACTGCTCTGGAGTCTATCACACATGATCTCACTCTGTGGTCCTGGTTGCTACTCAAAGAGAATTGTTTGTGCTTTTTTTGTTCTCTTATAAAATCATAAATAGTTTTCTTACAAAAGATAAATTATTTGCAGCCTAGTTCTTAGACACAACTTTTTCTCTAAAATTAATATAAATGGATATTTCTGTTTGCTAATTTTCAAAAAACTCACAATATAATCATTTTGTGTATTACATTTTGATGCTTTGCTTTATCAATTATATAATCTGTTATACCTGTTTATCACAAATGAATACCAACTAAAGGACTAACTTTGGAAGCCTGCCTATAAATAAGGAAATAACATATTCATTCCATTGTTTTCTGTGTGTGTGTGTGTGTGTGTGTGTGTGTGTGTATGTCCCTCTTTCTCTCTCTCCCATACACACTCTTTACTCTGCCCTCAGCACTAGGCTAGGTTTTAGTGATAACAGGATAAATAATACAAGATTTTGTTTTCAAGGAACTCACAGTCTAGTAGGAGAGTAAAAAAGTTATACCAAAATTATAATGCAGCCTGGTTAGTCCTAAGCACAGAAACACTATGCCTTGAATGATTGGAAAGGAGTTTTAATGCAACAGGAAAGGCTTTAAGAGAAAGAAATACTAGAATTGGGTCTTCAAGTGTAAGAAATTAATTAAATAAATGATCAATTGAGGACACACTTGCCAAATAAAGGAAATAACTATCAAAGAATTATAAAGGTTTAAACATAATGAACTTTAAATAGTTCAGTAAGGTTTGGTCACAGGGTACTTGGAAGAGAGCTCCATAAGAAGAAACAAAATAAAAAAGAACCCGATACTTAAGTGCCTTATAAGTCAAACTAAGATTTCTGGACTTAACTCTGATTTAGGATGACACTGAAGTATTTCAAGCAATAACAGGAAATAATCAAATTTATCTTCTGGAAATACTGGATTCAACAACAGTGACGACTACAGTTTCCTTAAGACAATTTCAAGAGAGCCTTCGAAATAGAAGCCGAATTAAAGAATATGAGGCAAATGAGAGATCATAAAATGGAAGAGAGAACTTGGAGTATACTTCAAAGAAGCTTATGTGAAAAGCTAAGGAGTGAGATGGATTAGGAATTAGGCTACTGTCCATAGGGTGACAAAGAGTTGAACATAACTGAAGCGACTTAGCACATACGAGGTACAGCAGATATTTTAAGATTAAGAAAACCTTGACCATTTTTTCCTTTATAGGAAGGAATACAGGAATGAGAGATTAATGACCTAAGAGAGAGGAAAGGGGAGGAATTTAAAGAAAGCGTCGAGCAAATGGAAGGGTAAAGACAGAGCTCATGTGGAGAGTTTTCTGAAGAGAAATAAAATTCTTAGTAAAAAGAACTAAGATGGGACAAATGTGGATAATTTTCACTTGTGAACAGGGAAAAGAAAAGGAATTCATGCCTGATAACATTATTTTCTGTGAGTCAGTGTCATCTGCTGAGAAATAAAGGGTTAGAGGTTAGAATGACATCTTGAAGAAAGTTCTGGAAGTTTCACAAAGCTGCAGAAGTAAAGAGAGAGGCAGCTTCTGAAGCAAGTGCAGAGTTCCACAGAGGCCACCGAGGCTTAGAGACTGAGTTTGCAGTAACAAACCCACTTACATTACTTAGTACAATCAAAGGGGCAAAACCAAAAGAACTCCAAATACACCTCCCCCAACATACAAATAAAAACATATCCCTCTCAGGTTAACAGGTTAGTGGGCAGTTATTCACCATGAGGCCATTTACAGATTCAAGGTGATGGCAGCTCTACCATCTTTATGTGGCGCCCCTCCAGTTGGCTGGAGAAGGGAATGGCAACCCACTCCAGCATTCTTGCCTGGAGAATTCCATGGACAGAGGAGCCTGGTGGGCTACAGTCTATGGGGTCACAAAGAGACACGACTGAGTGACTAAGATACCTCCAGCTGGCAAAGACAGGAAAGGTTTAGAGGCCATATGGGTCAAGCCTGGAAGTAGCATAGAGCCCCGCTGCTTCTCCCCACGGTGAGAATGGAATTCTTGGTCATCCCTGTCTGTAAGGGGAGAGAACTGGGACTGGCCTCGACTAGGCCTCCAGTCCTATGACTAGGACTGGATCTCTGCCACAGGCCTAGTTTTGAGTCCTCCACAGACATCTTAACAGACTCAGCACCAGAGCAAAGAAGCAGGTAGCTGGTCTGAAATCTCTGGGCAAGTGTAGCCTTCAGGAAAAATTTTGGCTAAACTTAAGCCAAGGCGAGGATAAACGAAGAGCAATACAGAGATGACTGTTTGGGAGAAAATATATGATTGAAAAGGCCTTTATTTTAAGTAGTGTGTATGGATTACCGTACATATTTATAAATCAATCTTTTCGCATTCAGGATGTGGATTTCCCTTAACTGCTAAACACAGGAAGAGTTGTGACATGCTATGAATATGCATGTGAATGAATTACAAAGACATACCTACCAAGAATTAAATCATTTCAAATGACTCGATATCAGGACATCTGACTTCCATTTTTATAAGCAGTTTTGGGGTTTTCTTTTAGCATTTGTTTATCCAAATCTCTCCTCTTTCTCTTTCTCTCTACGTGACCAAGGGTGAGTACTACCATCTGAATGTGCCCCTGCAGAGTATTTCATCAATTCAAATTAAAGATGTATTTTACAGTTGTCACTGATATATGACTTTGAGAATATGAACTGCTATATAAATGTTAAATGTTTCCATCCTCATGAAAATCACATTTCACCTCAGAGCCGTGTCTGGTTTTGCTATTCATTATTCATTTGAAGTCAGTTTTCCATTTCCAATATTATAATTAATTTGAATATTATTAAATGTTGTCACAAATAGCAGATTGTCAGCTTTCCTTGACCTCCTAACGTGTATGTATTCGTTCTCATTTTAAATAGTTTATTTTTATTCTTAATCTCCTTCAAAACAAAACCGAGCCATTTGCTCTGGGTCTCTAAAAATTCCATTTAACAAAATAGATCCAGTCCTCCTTCTTCACTCTGTACCCTTTCATTTAACGGAGCTATTTTCTGTCTTACACGCCCCCAACAGTGTCAGCCTGACTACCTGAAAGCCAACGCATGTAGGATTTGCATTAGGAACAAAGTACGTGTTTTGTCAACTTTACATCCCACGCAGAAATCGTGGGCTCTAAGTTTAGAACAGAATTTCAAACCAATATAAATGGTATTTCATGCTGGGCACAAATTGGAGTTGTGAAAGACACTGGGGATATAAATTCATGCTCTCTTGGCACAGTCAGTAAGTTGAATATATGGTTGGATATGAAGAATAACGTAGAGAGGATCTTGGTCCCAAAATGTATCACCCAGTAGGAAAGCCTGTTATATACAAATCAAAGGTTCAGTCCTATCATTTAAAATTGAATTTGAAACTTTTCTATTAAAAGGCAAATAACATTTGGAATACAAAATTAAGTTAGCTATTGGAAGGCACATACCCATCAGAGTCAGGAAAGCCACATTTTTCAACAACTGTGCCATTTTGTACACTTTGCTTATTTATCAGGCCATCTTTTTCTACAAGCCTGCATACAGCCTTGTAACCTTCTCCAATGCGGCATTCCATGCAGCCACTACAGTTTATCCTAGCTGGCTGTGACTATAAACTTGGATGTCTTCCCAGGTGGCTCAGTGGTAAAGAATCTACCTGCCAATGCAGGAGATGCAAGAGATGTGGGATCAATTCGTGGGCTGGGAAGAGCCCCTGGATTAGGCAATGGCAATCCACTGTGTATTCTTGCCTGGGAAGCCCCATGGACAGAGGAGCCTGATGCGCTACAGTCCGTGGGGCTGCAAAGAGTCGGATACAACTGAGCACAAGTAAGAAGCATGAACTTAATAGCCATGCCCTGAGTCTGGGAAGGGATTCAGCAGGATGGGTTCTGAGGGTTAAGACCCCACTGGAAAGACTAATAGGGGCATCTCCAATGCCAAACTTCAAGAACCTCTAAATTTAGGGGCTGCTGTACATAAGTGCTCAGAATTATAATCTGCAGAGACAATCAATTCTGACAATTCCTATCTCATTGGAACTATAAAAATCAGCAGCTACTTCAGCTGGTTCGAATTAGAAGGATATATAATTTTGTTTTTGCTTTGGAAATGTCGTGGACTACAGACACATTTGATTTAGTCACTGATTGCATTTACATTCCACTAGATTAATCTGGGAGCATCATAGTTTTTATTTTTAACAGAAAGCTTAAAAGCAAAGGAATGGAAAAGAAAAACGTTATTACTAGAAAAAAATTATTACACACTCATTCACTGGTGGGGCACTTATTTCAAAGTGTGATTAGTTTAGTGGTATCTAGGACATGTAAGTTTATAGTTTTAAGGATCTTAGAAACAGATGAAGCTAATTTGGTCATTTTACAGAGGAAAGAACCGAGTGTTGGAAAGACTAACTTGTAGCCTGGTGGGTGACAATTCATGGGGTTGCAAAGGGTTGGACACGACTGAGTGGCTAAGCACAGCACAGCTCCTGAATCCTAAAAAGAGGTAGATGGCTTTAAATATCTTTGAATCCAGGGATGTGACAGTATCACCGGTACTTTATTTTTCAGTTCTGTTCTTTGCTATATATTTACGTAATTATCTCTCACTTTGTAAAGACATTTTCTGTGTGATCAAGTGGGCATTTTCCATGTGGGCATGGCTATATAAATAGCCCCTGCTTCACTCAGATCAATTAAGATTACAGCTCCAGAAGAAAGAGACAGCTGCCCTTTCCCAATATGTATATACAAATATTACTGGGAAGAACTCTTACTGATCTGGCCTAATCACATCCTCAGTTAATCTCTGTGACCAGGAGAGTAAGATTGCTGCAAGCCAATCTTTTGTGGCTGGGGAGTGGCTCCGTACAGTAATTGAGAACCTCATCAGAAATCTCCAGGACAAGGGAGAGGGGAGGGCAGAGAGCAACAGTTGCCCAGAGAGGATGATGCTATTGTCAGAAGACAGTGAGGAATATTAAGCTGACCAAGAGAGATGTCTCCTTGATTGTGAGTATCACTACATACACACACACACACACACACACACAGAGTCATACATACTTCTTCCCAGGTATGTATTCCAATACAACTACCCCATGTACAATTAAAAATACACCCACCTCTTCCTCTCAACAAAAATCATGTCACTTGATTCATCTCCGAGTGATGAGAAATGCTCTTGACTTGGTCGACATGTGTATTTTAGTAATTGTGAATCTAAAGTTAAAAATAAATGTAAATGATCTATACTCAACATATAATTATGAGAAGAGATAACCTCCTTAAAATGAAAAAAAGAAGAAACATATAGTTTGTCCCTGGTCCAGAATGTCTTGCATAGTTTGGAACGGAACAAGGACTAATTCATTGTTTCCATTCTCTTAGAAAAATAACACACCAAAGGTGCCATCATACCATCTTAAAACTGCAGTCTCTCCTTAGCAAAATCCTCAGCCTCTTCTCTTTATTCTCTTTACCTTTGTGCTTTCCTGAGGATTGGTTTTCCTTTGAAGACACATTTTTCTCCCTCAGTCTGTCAAGTAGGGATAATATTTTCTCTTGGACCTCAAGGCCTGGAGGAATTCTAGGTGTCATTCTTACTTCTTGTTATTTTTTTCTAAAAAGGTTTCTCCTCATTTTCTCCAAAATGCTTGCTTTTACTGTCTCTGTTCTTGTCAACATCATCATTTTATGTCCCAATAAGTTTCCTTGAAAAACATGGCTACCTATAAAGCCTCCACTGCTTAATCTACTTGCACATATTGCCTACCCTCATAAACCCACCCACTAGGAGATGCAGGCCCGAGGAGGCCTAGAACTGCAGGCTGCCGGGAAATGATTGTGTGTATTAACAGCAATAGTATTCAAATGTGTATTACATGGCAAGAACCATGCTTCACAGATCACCTCTTGTAGTCCTAGCTATCTTCTCCACTTTTCTCTAAGGCTCCTTAGAGCAAGGACTCTGCCTATCCTACTCACATAGCCATCCTGTATCTCTAACACCTAGCATAGTATCAGGGCATTGATGAGTCATAATGAAAATAATATAAATACTGAGATAGAACTGAAAATGAACTTGGGCTAAAAATATAAAATGACATCTCTTTCCCAATATTTACTTGAACCTTTTAAGACAGGATTATTTTGAATGGTTTTGTGTTTGTCAAAAGGCTTTCCTAATTGAATTAGAATATTACTGTTAAACAAACATGCCTCATGAAATTGGATTCAGTTTCAGTGTCTTTTTTTCCCCTTATTTGGTACAATGGGTTTTTATATGAAAAGCATATTCCACTTCTAGAAATGTCAAATGTGGTCATTTGTACCAATTCTCTCACCAAGACAACAAGAAAAGCTGGCCAAAATATTTTTAAGAGCTTATATTTTAGAACTAATAAAACAATGCAGATTGGTATGATCCATTGAGGACAGAGGCTCAGCTGATGAGCTTCTCTCTCCTTGAGATTATTTGTTATTTCAGAGGGGGCACCTGAGGGTTAGGCTGAGCTCCACTTTTGACAGTCTTTACACACTAGGAGAACAGAGGCCTGGAGCACGAGCTCTCACAGAAGAGAGCAGACCTGATGAACACCCCTCCCTCAAAGGTGCTACCTGTGAATCCAAAACTCAGAAAAGACCGAATCCAAAATAGGCTTCCAAAGGGACTACAGCTCAGTCTCATATTACATTGAATCTAAAAATTATATTAAGGTAATTCTGAAAACCTATTTCCCCAAGACATTTGGCCAAAGTCATAATAGTAATAATAATAATAATAAACCTCTATGGAGGAAAGTAATATCCTAGGGCAGAGATTATTTCTACCGGTTGTTTGCAAAGATGGTTTAAAGACACAGTTAAAAATACCCAGGTAAAAAGACAGAAGACAACATGAACCAGCAAAAGCAGAAACAACAGGCATTTGTAAAAGACTCTGAAATCCTCTCATATTAGAAATATCAGATAGTGACTTTAAGGTAATTGCTCTTACTATGTTCCTGGTCACAAAAGACAAGATGGAGAATTCTGAGGGAGAACAAATTACTGTAAGAAAATGAAATTGTAGAACTGAAAAATTACAATAACTGAAATTAAAGACTCACTTGACAGGTTTTAGAGCAGATCAAGCAAAGACTGAAGTTGGAGAAAACAGAAATGATGGTGTACAAGACAAAGATGATTGAGAGAATGTTTATTACATATATAATTAGAATTCTCAAAAGATTATTAGAGACTAGTTGATAACTTCTCAGATTTGAAGAAGAAAGTCATCAAGACATAAAGTCAAGAAGCTTGAAGAACCTCAGGCAGAATGAACGCAAACAGACCACCCTTTTTACTGGCTGAATAACAGAGCCCACTGCACAGCACAGGGATCTCTGCTCAACATTATGTAACAACCCAAGAGCGGAAAGGATTTGAAAAAGAATTGATATATGTATAACTGTATCCCTTTTCTGCACACCTGAAACTAACACATTGTTAGTCAATCATAGTTCAATATAAAATAAAAAGTTAGTTCCTGAAAAAAGAAATAAACCACTCTCGGGCACATCAGTAAAGCCAGAGATAAAAAGGGGACGAAGTTTTAAATATAGCAAAAGAAAACTAGGAATTTCACCTTAAAAAATGCATCAGCTGAGACTAACAGGTGACTTTTACACAGAAAAAGTTCATGATAACCATGATATCAAACCAGACATGAACATTATAGGAAAGATAAATTAAAAGTTAGCCAATTTCTTTACAAATACAGATGTGAAAATTCTAAATAAAAATTAGTAAACCATCCCAGCAATATATAAGAGGATAATACATCCATCCGTATT
>SJYC01077758.1:0-26725 GCA_006408675.1 Madoqua kirkii | reverse complement strand
AACATTAAAAAATCATTAATATAATTTATAACCAAATAAAAGAGAAAAAGCATATGACCATATACATAAATATAGAAACATATTTTATATAATACAATATTCTTTAGTGTATGTGTGCATGTTTACAATATTAAAAATCTTCTTTATTGTTTTTAACTTTAAACTTTTAATTTTATATTGGAATCTAACCAATTAACAATGTTGTAATAGTTTCAGATGGACAGCAAAGGGACTCAGTTATATATATACATGTATCCTTTCTCCCCTAAACTCCCCTATCATCCAGGTTGCCACATAACATTGAGCAAAGTTCTCTGTCCTATACAGTAGGGTCTAGTTGCTTTTCCATTTTAAATACAGCAGTTGGTACATGTCAGTCCCAAACTCCCTAACTATCCCTTCTCTCCTCAACAATCATAAAGGAATCCTCTCCAATTGAATAAATGGCCATTACACAAAACCTAGAGCAACCAATTTATCTAACTGTGAAATGTTGAAAGTTTTCCTTGTAAAAGTGGGACAGCACACAAGTATTTCTATTTAATATTGTATTGGAGCTTATAATAAATAATAAGGAACAAAAGAAAACTGTTAAAAGATTTGAAAGGAGAAACACAGCTATTATTAATCATCGCTGACATGACAGTGCACACAGAAAACACAAAATAACCTCCAGATAAACTATTAGAAATAGTAAGTTAAATAGGTAAAAATTCGTAAGATAACTTTTGGAAACCAGTATTACTACTAATTCTAATCATAAATGCAAGCACATATACCATATGTGCCACAAGAGATTTCTGTAAAAGTGGTCTTAGCAGTATTGTTAGTAATAGCCAAATACTGAAAACAAACCGATAGTCATGAACCATAGAATGGAAAAACTGTGGTATATTTATTCAATGCATTACAATTCAGTAAGGAATCTGAACAAATTACTACTGAATGCAACATTATAGATAAATTTCACAGGCTTATGTTGAGTAAAACAAGCCAGACAGAAAACATTATTCTATTTGTATAATTTTTTAAAAGAATAAGCAAGTATAAATTCTAACACTTAAGAATGCATGTTTAGACAGACATCTGTCAAATAAATCAAGGCAGCAATTACCATTTAGAAGGAGTCAATCTTTGAGAAAGAGAAAAGGGTAACCATGGACAGTGGAGGGGTAGGGTATGAGATGCTGGCAATGTTCTATTTTTTGATCTGCATGATCACTGCATGAGAACTTATTTGCTTTGTGTTGAATCACATGCATGTCTTAAAAATATTTTTCTACATATGACAGATTTCATAATTGTAATATTTAAAACAAAATAAAGGAGAATTTTTCAAGTTAAACCAGGGGCAACAAGAAAGATAGCAATGGTCTTGTGCTGCTGCTGGAATATAAATTGATATAGCCACTATGGAGAACTGTAAGGAGATTTCTTTAAAAACTAGGAATAAAACAGGAATACCACTACTGGGCATATACCTTGAGAAAACCATACTTGACAAAGACACATGTACCCCAATGTTCATTGCAGCACTGTTTACAATAGCCAGTACATGGAAGCAACCTAGATGTCTATGGACAGATGAATGAACAAAGATGTTGTGGTACATGAATACAATGGAATATTACTCAGTCACAAAAAGGAAGGAATCTGAGTCAGTTGAACTGAGGTGGATGAACCTAGAGCTTGCTATATAAAGTTAAGTCAGAAAAACATATATAGGATACCAACGCAAATATAAGGAATGTAGAAAAATGGTACTGATGAACATATTTGCAGGGCAGAAGTAGAGATGCAGATACAGAGAATGAATTGGTGGGCGTGGACTCAGGGAGGAGAGGAATTCAGACAGTAGCACTGAAATGTATCTGTTACCATGTGTAACATAGACAACCAGTGGGAATTTGCTGCATGACTCAGGGAGCTCAGCCTGGCGCTCTGTGACAACCTAGCAGGGTGTGATGGGGTGGGAGGCAGGAAGGAGGTTCAAGAGGGAGGGGACATGTACACCATGGCTGATTCATGCTGATGTATGGCAGAAGCCAACACAGCAAGGCAGAACAATTCCTCCAATCCAAAATGAATTTCAAAAAAGCAAAGACAGCAATGGTAATGATTTAAGGACAGGGCCAGGAATAGGATGAGATGAGCAAGGCACTCACTTCGGGTGCAAACTTTAAAACTAACTAACCGTAAATAAATACTCTTTTAACGTATGGCTATTTTTCAGTTACTCAGTCCTTTCCTACTCGTTTGCGACCCCGTGGACTGTAGTCCACCAGGCTCCTCTGTCAGTGGGATTTCCTAGGCAAGAACACAGGGGTGGGTTTCCATTTCCTTCTGCAGAGGATCTTTCTGACCCAGGATCAAGCCCACATTTCCTACACTGCAGGCAGATTCCCCGTCATTTAGCCACAAGGGAAATCCCGTTAGTGTATTAAAAACTTAAGGCAAAAATTCAAGATGAACGAAAATATCAAAAGGATCGATAACAAAGAACAAATATGAAGACAGGATCAATACAGACCAGGCACTGTTTTTGAGCTTTCACTTGTATTAACTATTTAATCCATACAGAACTCTATGAGATAGACTCTATAATTATCCCTTATTTTACTAAGAAGGAACCTCTGGCACAGAGGAAAGTATTATTTTCCCAAGGTAATCCAGCCAATCCATGGCAAAGCCTGAGTTCAAACCCGGTTCAAAGGAGCCAAACTCTTCGAGACAGAACTGCACTCCACCCGGCCTTCCGCAACAGCAGTGAAGGCAGTCAGACCAGGCAGCCACCGAGCTTCCCTGGGTGACAGCGGCTCTGACTCCTCCTACTGAGCACATGCCCTCCACGTCCTATGTTTGTGGTTACTGTGTCCAGAGGACAGATGTAATTAAAAGGAAGAAGATTAGGGAAATCAATATAATTGGGACCTTACAAAATTGTCGTGAAAACCTCTCTTTTCTTAAGCGTGAGTCCTGTGGTGTGGGGCATGTCAATCAGCCAATAAACTCTCCCAGAATTCTCCCTATCAAATGATTCTGCCTGACGACTGTAATTTCCGCTGCTCTAGGACTCCTGTGAGGGTTAAACGCAGTATCTGCTAAACATAGCTGAATTTTTAAAAAGACAGATTTATATTGATTAATTTGAAAATTATACCACAGCACATTGCTACAATTTAAAAGCAACTTAGAACTATGTAACTTTTCATGTCTTTGTGTGTATATAAGGATGAGGGTTAGGGTGGGGTGTATATGGTCTCAGATTTTATTTACCTTTTGCAGTGCTAACTCATTATTAACCAAATGTCATCAATTAGACAGTTGTCTTCTGTTGAAGTAAGTTCAGTTTGAGCCAGACAAAAAGAAGTCACAGTATCAGTTTGGGAAAAGTGCACGAAACAGCTTAAATTTCAAAGTTAGCTCAAAAATTAATGAGTCCTGGTTCCCTCAAGGTGCAATAGTATGCTTTGAGGAAAGAAAAAAGAAAGAAAGAACAGAAAAAAATTAGGGAACTAAATAATTCCAATGAATATTAATGAAAGATGGGTACATTTCAAGCAGAGCTTCATATGTAGAAAGGAAATGAATTTGTAACAGAGTAAGTTTCAATAAACAGTTATTTATAGATACGAGAAAAATGAGTTCTGCTGCATTTCAATCCTTCTTAAGCTGTGACAATGTCCATTTTTTCACACACATCAAACTTTTTGAGAAATAAAGTTTGCTATAGGCTGCCAATATATCTCCCTAGAACATAAAAAATGCCATTAAACACTTACTTTTAAAATATCTTTTCTAAATCGTCAGTTTGATGGTTTCACAGAACTATAACGCTGAGCCTACATTCAGAATTTTTAAAATTGCTATCAAGTCTTTAGCCATTCTGCTTTCTGTTTTAATCTAACTGTGGCATAAATAATCACTGTAAAAAAAAATGAGAGTTCTACTGCAGAAATACTCTCTACATGACAATAATGAGAGTAGAGTTGAGAAGGTGGCACTGAAAAGTGGAGATGAAACACTCAGTACTCCATATAGAGGTGGTGATGGACTTAAGGCAAGACCCAGGCTATCAATCACAGAAAGAAAAATCAGAAATAAATGCTTTAAAATGCCACTGTGAGAAAGTCACAGTTTTCTATTCTAAACTTAAATTAGAAACCTGAGAATCAAATTCCTCTCAGGCTCATTTTGAAATATTTCAGAATGAAAATTAGTAGACAAAATGTCAGGTCCAAGACTTTAGAAAAATCTTTGTGATACTCAGTTGGGCCCCAAAGCCTTTCCAATTCATCTCCTCCTCATTATTATTTTTTTTTTTTTGGTAAAGAAAGGGGTTATTTTTGACTGTAAGTGTTCCCATGCAACCATCTCTGACTGTTAAAGCCAGAGATGGATCTGTCAGAGCTGTCAATATCTTTCTGTGTTTGGGATTTCAGCCTTTCATCCATCCGAACATATAAATGTAGAGCTTTTGTGCTCTGCAGTTTTGTTTTTTCATGAGCATGAATGCAAAAGAAACTGAGCTAAGAATGGCAGCTAGAACTCTTCTGAAGAAAAAAAGATAATGCAAAGAGGGCCAGTTTTTAAAACAGGGAAAATGTTTGGGGCATAAGAGGTTTTGTGACTCTAGCAATATGTTTCTCTTTTCCGAATTGTTACTCATTACTGTCAATCACCTTCCTATCCTAGAATGCTAGATCCTGTCACTTGCTTTTCCAAATGCAAATGAAAAAAACATATGTCGTTTCAATCCAATCTTCAAGTTCATTTTAATTAGTTCTGGGTTTGTGGTTTCTTTTCCCCCTCCGCCCCCCAGCATTGAGATCTAAGTACATACAAGCAAAAGAGAGTACTCACCTAGCTGTAGTTCACAAAATGAAAGCTCAAGGAGATAATTTGTGCTGGGAGACTGCACTGAGCTGTGGACCACTCTTTCCAGAAAATGGGCGATGGTCACTGGGGCATACAAATCTAAGCCTCCATGATGATCCAAACATCCTCTGGATTGATGTTAAATTTTTCCATTCTGTCCCCACAGATTCTCCTTCCTTCAACAAACAGTAGCTGAGTCCTATTCAGGTGCTGGATTGGCCTGGGGACAAAATGGTGAACAAGTCACAGTTTCAGCTGCAAAGAGATGAAGGCCTCCAAAGAGGCATTAGCTAGCGCTGGTGAAACCGTGCGGTTCTCTGGGCCATTTCCCCATGTCCACTTCTAGAGGGCTCTGCCCACGCGGCTCTCGAGGCAAGAATACTGGAGTGGGTTGCCAGTACCAACCCGGGGATGGAACCCGCATCTCTCATGTCTCCTGTACTGGCAGGTGGGTTCTTTACACTAGCGCCACCTGAGAAGTCAGGAGCCTGTTAACACATAACAAAGAAAGAACCTGTTTTTGAGAAACAATCAGAAATTCTAAGAAGTTTAGTCTTTCAGCTGTTTCATTTTGAAGACTGGGAAAGACTTAGAGCTTTACCCACACACTGACTATACGGGAGAGATTAGTGAGGGAAAACATGGGAGTCCCCTTCCCCCCAGGAGCTAATGAACAAGATCAAACTAGATTACTGTCCAGCCCAAACTCGATGGAGCGTCACCACAAAAAGGCTTCCCTGCCAACATGGTTTTGCAGGATGTGGCCTGAGCGCCTCTCTGCCCTCTTCTTCCCTCTGACTAATACTGCTATCATGAGAGCCTCACTTCAACCTTCAAATATGTCTACCTTGTTCCCACATCAAGATACTAGTGTGTTATTTTTGACTTGGAATTCTCTTCCTCCAGATCACTGCATGGCTACCCTCTCCTCACCATTCAGGTCTCAAGTCACAATTCTGTGAACTAAAATAACACCCTCTTTCCTCCTTAGAATCCAGTTAATCTGCCATATTTTCTTGTTTGACTTCCCTTGTCTGCTTTCAGCATTCAGCTGTACCTGAAATCATGTATTTGTTTGTGTGTGTACTGAGTGTCTCCTAATCCTGTAGTCATTTCATCTTCTTCACTTCTCTTTCTAGGACTTCAAGTATTGCCTGTCCTCTAAGTGGTCCTTCCAAAATATTTGTGCTGACTGATGCACTGACTCCTTTATGAAAGAAGAATGAGCAGGAGAGTTTCTATGGGTTCCAGTGTTTGGCAGAAACAAGAAATGTAGACTGATGTCACTATAACATCACTGCAAACAGACTGAAGAAACTCATCATATATGAGTTACATGCAGTTCAAAATGGTATGTGCTAAGAAGGGAATAAATTCAGATTTTGAAAGGTGAGAAATACTCAGGGAATAATGACACTTCCGCTCAAATTTCAAAGATAAGTAAGATATGGCCAGATTCTGGAAGAATAAGAGATGAAGCGGGGAGGCCAATTCCTATCCTCCACCCCCACTCTCCACCCCCACTTCCCCAACTGCATATATAAAGCCCAAATAGGTTTGACATTTACCAAGAAAAAAAATGAAAAACAGTAAAACATAGAGTAATGGGATTATACTGGCATGACAAATAAATGGAACGGTTGATACTGAAAGCAGGGAATCATGTTAGAGAGCTGTTGAAGAAACCCAGGGGAGAGATAATAGCATTCTTCAACTGGGGTAGATTCACAGGATGTGGGTAGAACTGGATAAACCAAGAGATTTAAAGGTGCTATATTAATAAAATCAATAGGACTTGGTTGATTTGGTGTGAGAATAAACAAAAGGAATATATATATATATTTTTTACCCAATTTACCTTAGTAAGCAGAATTGGGGGCTTCCCTGGTGTCTCAGATGGTAAAGCATCTGTCTACAATGCGGGAGACCCGGGTTCGATCCCTGGGTCAAGAAGATCCCTTGGCGAAGGAAATGGCAATCCACTCCAGTACTACTGCCTGGAAAATCCCATGAACAGAGGAGCTTGATAGGCTACAGTCCATGGGGTCACAAACAGTTGGACACGACTGAGCGACTTCACTCACTCACTCACTCAAGCAGAATTGGACGCACCCTGGCTCCAATAACTGACATAGAGGACCCTGAAGGAGAGACAGTTTTCGGTAGACAAGACAGTGTTCTTGTTGAGCTTAATTTGTCAGGGAAATAGTCAAGTGGGGATATCTAGGAAGCTACTGGATGTACATGTCTGGGAAGATGCATCTGTGAGTTAGCCTAGAAATGATAATTAAAGTCAGGGAGCTAATGAGATCATAGAGCAATAGTTTACAAAGGGATAAAGGAATGCAAACAAATATGGAACCCTATAAAACACAGACATGTAATATTAAAAAAAAAAAAGGTAGAAGAGCTGGCTATGATGTTTACTTAGAGCAACCAGAAAGACTGGCAGAAAACAACTATGTGAACTATAAAAGCCAATAAAGGAGAACATTTCAGTAACTAGTCAACAATGTCAAGTGACAGGGAAATCTCAAGCGGGATTAGGTTTCCAAAGTGTTCATGGGATTTAGTGAAGTTGCTGGTTACAGTCACAAGAAAGTTTCAATGGTGTGTTGAAAATGAAAGTGAGTTCCAGAAAATGGCTCCAGAAACCTGACTAGGAAATGGGAGCAAAATATGGCCATAATGAGTAGAGAAAATACTTTAAAGAAACTTGGCCATTGTTGTAAGCCAAATGAAAAACTGGAGTAGAAAGAGAGATGGTAAAATACTGAGTCTATGATGGAAAGTAACTTAGAATATTTAAATGATGATGGAAAAAAGCCAGTGAGGAGAGTGGTTTTGAAGATATAGGAAAAAGATAATTAACGGGGCAAGATTACTGAGGAGGTGGAAGGAATGGCTATGAAAGACTGAAATAGATTAAACTGTAAGAAGAGACACTTCTTTCTTATGAGAGGATTATAAAAGGAAAGAATATGTGTACACCAAGTAAATTATACATGCGTGGAATAGCAGAGACAAATAACTAGAAGAACACAGGAAAAATGACAGATGGTATTGATGATATAAATTTTTCAAGGCACCAGCCTATGTAAGTCTGTGATTTCCCTTCAGTGGGGCTCATCTGTCTGAATACAGAAATAAAAAGATGGCAGTTAAATTGGACAAGATTTGGGGGGTTTTGGGTATTCAGATGAAAAGGCAAGATAGCAAGCTAATTAAAACTGGTTAGAGACTGTGATCATATGATGAACTGAAAGTAAAGTAAGGAATAAAATAAATGTTAATGTAAAGTATAAGGCAGTTAACAGGCTGGCAAAATTCCAAAAAGCTGAATATTCTGACTTATCTTACTTTTCATTCTGTTTTTAATTCCTTCCAATAAAGTTTCATCCTTACCACTCATAAAATAATTTTCCCTGTGAAAGCACTCATGATTTGCATCTTGCCAAGTATCAGTGAATAATTCTCAGTCCTCACTTCGCTTGATTTCTCAGCAGCATCTGACACATTGATCATTCTCTCTTTCTCAAAATTCTCTTTTCACTTGTATTCCAGAATTGCACACATCTTTAGATCTGCTCCCACCTTATCAGTTACTCCTCAGTACCAATTTCCCATCTATCACTTTTATTTGAATGAGAATTTCTGGAAGCATCCAGAGCTGAATCATTAAGCTTATTTTTTCTTACTCCTTAAGTGATGTCATCAAATCTTAAGGCTTTAGATACTACCTATTTTCTGATAGCTCCCAAATTTACATCTTTAGCAGCAATTTATTTTGTTCTCACTCTCCCAACACTTGAACCTACTGAGATGTTCAAAAAGCATCTCAGACTTAAGCTATGTAAAAGAAATTCTCAACCCTAACCTCAAAACTCATTCCTCCTTCAGCTTTTCTGATTTAATAAATTACACACAAATTAACAAGCTGCCCATGCTAAAAAACTTAGCATATTATCTTAGAATCCTTTCTCTCAGGTCTAATATCCAAATGATCATCATATAATATTGGTCTTTCCAGCAACATGTACTAAAAAATATGTGGTGCCCACCTAAGATGTCAGGTGTTATTTGATGAGTTCATTTTTGTATGGCTAAACTGTTGTCTAATTTTGTATGGCTTTGATATTTAGATGTCCATAATCCAGGGTTAACAGTAGGAATTTGCCTTATATTGGGGAATGATACCCTTAAAATATAAAACGTGACATTTCTCACTTCTGGTTTAGCTGCTTCCTGAGGTTGCACCTTGGTAACCTTAAGAGAAAATAAATACTGATGCTCAGAGACATTTAAGATTTGGTTGATGGGCCATTCATCTTAGGTTCCAAAGTTATAGTTACAGTTTTTAAAGTACTGGACAAGAACAACTGTCCACAATTTAAGTTAGATTCATTTTTCAAAATTAGAATATGATTTGCCTACAGCAGAAAAACTACTGAATCTAAAGCATTGGGGTTTGGAAAGTCCTCAGCAATTGCATCGGAGAAGGCAATGGCAACCCACTCCAGTACTCTTGCCTGGAAAATCCCATGGGCGGAGGAGCCTCGCAGCAGCTTTAGTCCAGGCAATGTAAGAAACGAGTTGGTGATTCTGGTTAGGGCTGGCTTGGTTAGGACAGAAGGGTCTAGTATAGGTTCAGAATCATCTGGATAGGAATAATACGAAAGGGAAGTTTGGCAAGGAAAGGGCAGAGCGGGGAGGGGCTGAGAGGAGCAAGGCAGGTGCAGCACTGGCAGGAGCAGAAAGCAGCAGCAGGGGAGCACCGGGAGAATATTCAGAAGCTTCTTTTAGCTCAGTCAATCACTGAGACAATTCAGAATTAGCCTTAGATAATTTGGAATCAATATCCTAGAGGGAAGCAATTTTGGAAATGCTAGTTGTTTAGAGGGCTCAAAATGCCAATTTAAATAAGCATCCCATTCAGGCCACTTCATCTTACACTTTTTTTTCTAATCATCTGTATTGATAAAATAACTAAGGATTTCAAGGAGGCTGAATTTGGACAATTGAATTGTAAATAATTCTGGCTAACCATAGTCCAGTGAGACTGATACTCATAGGAGAAGGGACCACAGTTTTTATACATAAGACAATTAGGAGTTCCAGAAGAAGGCTGCTCCATAGCCTTATCCTTAGAGAATGAACTTCCCTTTTTCTAAGAGCAATTAATCATCAGACCAAAACGAGAAACAAAGTTCCTAAAACAGAAGCCAGTACAGAGGATTCCCAAATAAAGCAAGATCTCTACCAAGATAAAGGGCTCATGCCATGTCCTGGGATCACCAAGGAAATGATAGTGAACAGTGGATTTTTGCGGATACCTTAATGGAATCCATGGAGGTGCCAGAGCTTGGGGGTCAGTGATGAGCAAGCAGAGACTACATAGGTTGCCTTGTATCCCACTTCTGACACCATGTATTGTCAACTAAAACACATATAGAAAACTGCTAATAAGAATAAAGGATTTATTTGGGTTCTGAAGAACTGTAATTTGGAAGGGACCATTTAGAGGCAACTCAAATTTCCTCTGAGGGGAATAGAAAATGGCAGAAGCTTATAAGGACAACAGACAAAAACATTTCAAAGAAACTACACAAGAGGTTATATATACAGAACTTACAATTGGTGCCAGCAGACACACTGTCACTTATCAGTAGCATATTGGCTGCTAAGCTGTGATTTCCAGAGAGTAAAGAAAATGAGCTCCAGATTAGCCTGAAGATGACCAGAGCAAAAGTTTATATTGCATCCATTCATGGACATGTGCAAATTCCATCTCGTTAATGGTGAGCCAGACATCCTGGAACGTGAAGTCAAGTGGGACTTAGAAAGCATCACTATGAACAAAGCTAGTGGAGGTGATGGAATTCCAGTTGAGCTATTTCAAATCCTGAAAGATGATGCTGTGAAAGTGCTGCACTCAATATGCCAGCAAATTTGGGAAACTCACCAGTGGCCACAGGACTGGAAAAGGTCAATTTTCATTCCAGTCCCAAAGAAACGCAATGCCAAAGAATGCTCAAACTACCGCACAATTGCCCTCATCTCACATGCTAGTAAAGTAAAGCTCAAAATTCTCCAAGGCAGGCTTCGGCAATATGTGAACCATGAATTTCCAGATGATCAAGCTGGTTTTGGAAAAGGCAGAGGAACCAGAGATCAAACTGCTAACATCCACTGGATCATGGAAAAAGCAAGAGAGTTCCATAAAAAAAAATCTATTTCTGCCTTATTGACTATGCCAAAGCCTTTGACTGTGTGGATCACAATAAACTGTGAAAAATTCTTCAAGAGATGGGAATACCAGACCACCTGACCTGCCTCTTGAGAAATCTGTATGCAGGTCAGGAAGCAACAGTTAGAACTGGACATGGAACAACAGACTGGTTCCAAACATGAAAAGGAGAATGCCAAGGCTGTTTGTTGTCACCCTGCTTATTTAACTTCTATACAGAGTACATCATGAGAAACGCTAGACTGGAAGAAACACAAGCTGGAATCAAGATTGCCGGGAGAAATATCAATAACCTCAGACATGCAGATGACACCACCCTTATGGCAGAAAGTGAAGAGGAGCTAAAAAGCCCCTTAATGAAAGTGAAAGTAGAGAGTGAAAAAGTTGGCTTAAAGCTCAACATTCAGAAAACCAAGATCATGGCATCTGGTCCCATTACTTCATTGCAAATAGATGCGGAAACAGTGGAAACAATGTCAGATTTTTTAATTTGGGGGTCTCCAAAATCACTGCAGATTGTGACTGTAGCCATGAAATTAAAAGACACTTACTCCTTGGAAGAAAAGTTATGACCAAACTAGACAGCATATTCAAAAGCAGAGACATTACTTTGCCAACAAAGGTCCATCTAGTCAAGGCTATGGTTTTTCCAGTGGTCCTGTATGGATGTGAGAGTTGGACTGTGAAGAAAGCTGAGCGCCAAAGAATTGATGCTTTTGAACTGTGGTATTGGAGAAGACTCTTGAGAGTCTCTTGGACTGCAAGGAGATCCAACCAGTCCATTCTGAAGGAGATCAGTCTTGGGATTTCTTTGGAGGGAATGATGCTGAAGCTGCAACTCCAGTACTTTGGCCACCTCATGCGAAGAGTTGACTCATTGGAAAAGACTTTGATGCTGGGAGGGATTGGGGGCAGGAGGGGAAGGGGACGACAGAGGATGAGATGGCTGGATGGCATTACGGACTCGATGGACGTGAGTGTGAGAGAACTCTGGGAGTTGGTGATGGACAGGGAAGCCTGGCATGCTGTGATTCATGGGGTCACAAAAAGTCAGACACAACTGAGTGACTGAATTGAACTTAACTGAACTGAATGGTGCTCTAGCTTCAGTTTTGTTCCCTTTTACATAAATTTCTCCATTTTGTTGTTTACAGTTCACAACAGGCATAAAATTGTTTTCAAAGTATTAAAGACACCACAAATAGCTAGCTAACATAATAGATAAGATGGGGAATTATTTTAGAAGAGAAAAGGGACACTTGAAGTCATAAGAATCATCCTGAAATTATTTGAATCTGTCCATTAATGTTAACAAGTAATTTGAGTGAATAAAACTTCCTCTTCTTACGTATTAACTTTTTACAAAGTTACCACCTCAGAACATCTGTTTGCATAATGGGTCTTTCCAGTGTTCTTGAACTAAAATGTCAATTGGCAGGAAATATTTAACATTTTTAAATGCCTTGAAACTAGGGATTTGTTAATTACGTCTCCATTTTTCTGTGTTGTTACTATTTTCTTCTTTGAGCTGTTCATTTTCCTGAAGGCCATCTCATTAATGGTCAGGCACTGAATACATATGCTTAGTATTAGAGTGATACAAAATCGATAATTCTGACAGTAAATTCCTAATATTTTTATGCCAGTGCTATTGGAAGTCAGCTTCCTGAACTCTGAGTGTGGTTAGAATGTGATCTGACTTTTACATATGCTTCTGTCTCTCCAATCAATAGCTGAAGTCATAGAACACAAGCGCCGTTGTCCAGGTTTTGGTTAGTTGTCCACGATGCTCTAAAAGAATAGGAAACAGACTGCTCACAATAAAGTTCCCAAAATTATATGGAGATGTGGCTCCTGAAAGAAGGGAGACAGACACTGGATAGTAAGGTTTACACATAGTACAATGAAGAATATTAGGATTACTTTTCAAATAAACAAGTCTAAAAAACATCTATTTTAATCAGTTTTCTCTTATGTCACAAAACCTTTCATTACACTCAAAAATAGCATCAATGTAAGAGCTTCTAAATCTATCCTCTCTTAAAAAATTGGGAGAGAATACAATTAGTATCTGCTTTACACATGTTAAAATGTACTAAAAAACAAAACCTATACCTGTGACTTTCCTTAAGAAGACCTAGCCAACAGAAAATCCCTCTAAGATATCTTGGTTGTTTGGTTGCTAAATAATGTCCAACTCTTTTGTGACACCCTAGACTGTAGCCTACCAGGCTCCTTTTTCCATGGGATTTCCTGGAATGGATTGTCATTTCCTTCTCCAAAGGTATCTTTAAGCATATTATTTAGTGAAAGTCGCTCAGTAGTGTCCAACTTTTTGTGACCCCACAGCCTATACAGTGCATGGAAATTCTTCAGGCCAGAATACTGGAGTAGGTAGCTGTTTCCTTGTACAAGGGATCTTCCCAAGCCAGGTATCAAATCCAGGTCTCCCACATTGCAGGTAGATTCTTTACCAGCTGAGCCACAAGTCATGTCTAACTCTTTTGTCACCCCCTGGACTGTAGCCTACCAGACTCCTCTTTCCATGGGATTTCCTGGAGTGGATTGCCATTTCCTTCTCCAAAGGTATCTTTAGGCATATTATTTAATTCTTTGTTAAAATTTTAAAACAGAATGTAGAATTCTCAAGATTGCTGGCAAGTAGGAATTATATCAAATTCTTTTTATATTTCTATATATTTTTTTAATTTAAAACTTTGTTCTATTTTACAATACTGTAATGGTTTTGCCACACATTGACATGAATCAGCCACAGGTGTACACGATCTTCCAATGCCGAAGCCCCCTCCCACCTCACACCCCACACCATCTCCCTGGATCATCAGCCCCAAGCATCCTGTATCCTGCATTGAACATAGACTGGCACTTCATTTCTTATATGATAGTGTACATGTTTCAGTGCCATTATCCCAAATCACCCCACTCTCTCTCTCTCTCACAGTAACCAAAAGTCTGTTCTATACCTCTGTGTCTCTTTTGTTGTCTCACTTACAGGGTCCTCATTACTATATTTCTAAATTCCATATATATGTGTCAGTATACTGTATTGGTGTTTTTCTTTCTGGCTTACTTCACTCTGTATAATCGGCTCCAGTTTCATCCATCTCATTAGAATTGAGTCAAACTTATTCTTTTTAAGGGCTGAGTAATACTCCATTGTGTATATGTATCACAGCTTTCTTATCTATTCATCTGCTGATGGAATAATCGGCTCCAGTTTCATCCATCTCATTAGAATTGAGTCAAACTTATTCTTTTTAAGGGCTGAGTAATACTCCATTGTGTATATGTACCACAGCTTTCTTATCCATTCACCTGCTGATGGACATCTAGGTTGTTTCCATGTCCTGGCAATTATAAACAATGCTGCAATGAACACTGGGGTATATTTTTTAAAAATAATATTTCTTCTCCAAAATATAGTTATTTCAATCTGGGATGATTTAGATGAAAGTAATGAGTACTCCTTACCTTGGACGAGGGGTATCCCCTTTTGAGGGACTCCAAAATCACTGCAGATGGTGATTGCAGCCATAAAATCAGAAGACGCTTACTCTTTGGAAGAAAAGTTATGACCAACCTAGATAGTATATTCAAAAGCAGAGACATTACTTTGACGACTAAGGTCTGTCTAGTCAAGGCTATGGTTTTTCCAGTGGTCATGTATGGATATGAGAGTTGGACTGTGAAGAAGGCTGAGCACTGAAGAATTGATGCTTTTGAACTGTAGTGTTGGAGAAGACTCTTGAGAGTCTCTTGAACTGCAAGGAGATCCAACCAGTCCATTCTGAAGGAGATCAGTCCTGGGATTTCTTTGGAAGGAATGATGCTAAAGCTGAAGCTCCAGTACTTTGGCCACCTCGTGCGAGGAGTTGACTCATTGGAAAAGATTCTGATGCTGGGAGGGGTTGGGGGCAGGAGGAGAAGAGACGACTGAGGATGAGATGGTTGGATGGCATCACAGACTCGATGGACGTGAGTCTGAGTGAACTCCAAGAGATGGTAATGAACAGGGAGGCCTGATGTGCTGCGATTCATGGGGTCGCAAACAGTCAGATACGACTGAGTGACTGAACTCAACTGAAGTGAGTACTCCACAACAGCTTGAAAGAGCAGTTTTTATTTGAAAGATTTTAAGCCTCTTTCTGAGAATCTAGAGCAGAAAGTAGAGCTCTGCTTAAGGTGAGTGGAGAGGGCAAGTTGGGAGATGTTGGGAGCATATGACTCAGCACATTTGCTTCCTAAAAGCCTTTAATCTCTAGTTCTATCTGCACATTCACCTTTTGCTCCTTCCTCTACCAGCAGATTGGTGGTATCTGGTATTCTAAGTGAAGTAGCCTCAAGGTGTCCAGTGTGTTCTTAGATTTTAAATTCTTATGCATACTGAGTTCCACTCTCAAATTCTTGGGCCTTGAAACTGACTTGCACTGCATGGGTAACACTGCCCTGGGGACACACTCATGTGCAAAATTAGTTCTTCACAAAACTGGTGGACCTTGCAGGATATTTCTATCTCGGCAGAATATCTGTGCACGTAGAAAATTTTTATGACATTTGCTCTGCAATGATGACCAATAGGCAAAAGCAGATATAATAAATGTATCATGTACGCTTGAATGTGTCTACATATAAAATATGTATATATATAATTATTGAGAAGAACAAAACCAGCTTGTGTACAATTCTTTTATACCTTACATGCAAACAAAAGTACCAAAAATTAATATATACCTTAAAATTTTATAATTGAAAAAAATCAGTTTTCTAAGTTTTACTCTAAAATTGTATTTGCAAAGATTTAGAGTTAAGAAGTAAGGACAGTTAAAATGCTTCTCTAGACTCACACTGCCAGACTTTGAATTCTAACTCTACCATTAATGTGGTATCTAAACTTTCAATAAATTACTTAATCTCTCTTCCCAATTTCCTCATTACTAAATGAGGGTAATGATAATCACAGGACTGTACTAAAGATTTAAAAAGTGACTGTATGAAATACCTAAGACTCTCCCATCTGGCACACAGAAATTTAGTACATTATAATGATTCAAATTTTGTTGTATACTTTAGTTGGGGAGGTGTGTCATTTCCTTGGTTCTTGCTCCCCTCAGCAAAGACTTGAAATGGTGGACGAGCAGGTTACAGCTAAATTTTATTAACCAAAGGATCCTTGAGGCGTGAAGGCAGGCTGACTCCAAAAATGCAGGGGACTCAGTCTCGGCTTCTCTTTTTATGTGTTCGGTCTCCTCTCCCTGAGCCTCTATGTAAGCTGGGCTAGTCAGGAGGGCTCTTTGTTTCACCTGAGGTTCTCACTCCAGTCCTCAGATTTTCTTTGGTTCCATTTTCACAGGCTTTTTCCTTTCTTTGTCTTTTAGCCACTGCCATTTTGGACACCATTTTCCTATTCTAACAACCTAACACTTTCTTTTCAGATGCCTGAGATTTCAACTTTTTTAGACATTGTTTGTGGCTATAAAGTTGATTTCATGGAAACTGTTTAATAAAATAAATTTTGTAATTATCGTCAGTCTCAAAATAAATACTAACTGTAAAGTAAGTACATTTATAGAAATTTACAGCACAAATATAAATTTTTAGTTAAAATCTTGACTAATAATTTCTGACTCAAACTCACATTAATTTTGAATAATTTGAGAAATAGTAAGTAATTAGGAAGCAAAGTAGGTCACTGATAATCTCAATTGTCAGAATTATTGTTACATTTTCCATTTAGTTTTTCATGTATACATATTTATAATTTAGTTGAGATCATTTATACATGTTATCTCATATTTTCATTTAATATTAATGATTTAATGAAATAATTATTTATATAATTACTTTATAATCATATATTCCATAGATTTGTAAATAGAACAATTTATGATTTGTTTAATATCTAGGTACTTTCTAGGCTGTTTGAGCATTCATGAAAGTAATGAAGATAACAATACATTTTAAATAGTTGCTTAGTCAATATCTAATCCAGAGAGCCTACAAGAGTACTTTATGCTACCAGATTCAGTTTACTGACATTCTCAGAGGTTCCCAAGGGCTTCTATACAAAATAGCTCTCACATTTCCTACTGCTTTCTGATTTTCTAAGACATTACTATACATATTTTATAAACAGAGCACTGATTATCGCCTCCAATGAATTCCTGCACAAAAATTAATTTTACACATACTCAGTAATCCCAGGATATTCCTGTGTGAGAGGAGAGTTGATTAGAAAAGTAGAAATCTTTACATTCAAGACTTCACTGACATGCTTTGTATATGTTGCATTAGTTTCCTGTTATTACTATAAAAAATTACTATAAACTTGGAGGCTTAAAACAACAAAAAATATTTTTCTCCAGTTATGGGGAATAGAATTCCAAAATCAGTTCTCAGAGGTTAAAGAAGACAGTAGGTCTGATTCCTTTCAGAAATTTGGAAAGAATTTGTTTCCTTGCCTTTTTCAGTTTTTAGTGGCTGCCTGTATTCTTAGACTGTATTTCATCTCCAAAGCACATCTTTCTTATCATTGTTTCTGTTATCCCATATCTCCTTATCTGACTGACTCCTTTCACATCCCTCTTATAAGAACCTTTGTGATTAGATTGGTCCTACTGCATAATCAAAGATAATCGCCCATCTCAAGATCCTGAATCATATCTGCAAGGCACCTTTTGCCATAAAGGTAACTTTCACAGATTTGGGGAATTAGGAAGTGGATCTACTAGGGAAGGGGCTTTTGTTTAACCAACCACATATGTTTAGTGACTTATTCTCTTAGCTAATCCCTATGGTACATTTGTGGATTCTTTCTGATATTAATAGATTGATTTCTCTTTTAGTAATATCCATATTTTTACCATTTATTCATTTTGTTCTGCCAAACACAAATTTTAATTTGTATACCACACCCAATAACTAGCAAAAAAGAAAAGAAAAATGTATTACACCATACCTAACTATATCTCTCTGTTTTAGAACACATGAAGGTATTTCCAAAGTTCAAATAATACAGATTTTGCTTGTGATGACTGCAGTGATGAATGTCTTTGAGCAAAAAGCATCTGCATTTTAAATTATTCTCTTAGAAGTAGAATTATTGGATCAAAGGATATAAATATTTTATTACTCTTAAGAACTATTGCCAAATAAGTTTCCAAATACGTTGTTCTAAATGATATTTCCATAAGTAAAGCATAAGAGAGCTTATCTCATGACGCACTTGCTGTCACTGAGTCTTTGCAATTGAAAGGCAAAAATTATAGCTAACATGCTAGGATAAATTAGAAGAGATGTTGTTTGAGTTGATATTTTCTTGAAGAATAATTATGATGATTATTCTTTTCATTTTTAACTGTTTATTTTCCCCTTAAGTTATATATTTATGGTGTTTTAACTATTATTGATTTCTTAACATTTTTTCTCATTTAGAATATCATCTGAGAATTCCTAGCAAAATACTTTGTTCTAGCATAATTATTCTTATAATAAGCCAATTACCCCTATTTAGTAGTACTTTATGTTGAAATCTCTATGTTTGTGAATGCAGTAAGTATTCTGATATGACACTGAATTTTTGTATTTCTTTTCTCATCCCATTCATTTCATAATCAGGCCATAGTAAAACATGATCTGAGTCAAAGCAAAACAAACATTTATATCCAAAATTCTTAAGACTATGGAAGGTTAGGTTTGATAAAAGTTGAGTAGAATTTTATTCTAGTGTTATTTATTCAGCTCAAAATTCTCCAAGCCAGGATTCAACAGTATGTGAACCATGAATTTCCATGTGTTCAAGCTGGATTTAGAAAAGGCAAATGACCCAGAGATCAAGTTGCCAACATCCAATATTTAGTAGCACTTTATGTTGAAATCTCTATGTTTGTGAATGCAGTAAGTATTCTGATATGACACTGAATTTTTGTATTTCTTTTCTCATCCCATTCATTTCATAATCAGGCCATAGTAAAACATGATCTGAGTCAAAGCAAAACAAACATTTATATCCAAAATTCTTAAGACTATGGAAGGTTAGGTTTGATAAAAGTTGAGTAGAATTTTATTCTAGTGTTATTTATTCAGCTCAAAATTCTCCAAGCCAGGATTCAACAGTATGTGAACCATGAATTTCCATGTGTTCAAGCTGGATTTAGAAAAGGCAAATGACCCAGAGATCAAGTTGCCAACATCCACTGGATCATCAAAAAAGCAAGATAATTCCAGAAAAAACATCTACTTCTGCTTTATTGATTACACCAAAGCCTTGACTGTGTAGATCACAACAAACTATGGAAAATTCTTCAAAAGCTGGGAATACCAGACCATCTGACCTGCCTCCTGAGAAACCTGTATGCAGGTCAACAAGCAACAGTTAGAACTGGACATGGACAACAAATAGGCCACCTTGCTGAAAAGGAAAATTTCTTTTATTTCAGATGCTGGCAACTGGCAGGGAGAATGGATGTCTATCCAAAGGCTGACCCCTCCACACTGACAACCAGTGGGGCAAAAGCTTTTATAGGCTGAAACAGGGGGCAACATGCAGAAACAGCACAGTCAGCTCTGACAGTCAGCTTCAAATTGATCACTGGCAGGCTGACCAGCATCATCTTGACTGTTCTAGGTACAGTTAACCTTCAGTTCCAAGGTCGGCTTGTTTCCATTCTTCGAGGCCAATTCTCAGAACTGTGGCAGCTTATGTCACGGCTGCAGTCTGGTTACCATGCAGTTAACTCCTCCAAGTGATGTTTCAGTATCTGTAAGACAGCTCATAGGATATGGCTTAGAATTTTATCTATAGCCTTTGTGAAGGAAATGAAGGTCTTTGACTATGCTGAATAAGTACATCATTATTATTTGGTTTCCACTGAATGTTTTCTTTTGGTTTCCTTTGTTTTTGCATTTTTCTTATTCTCTGATTGAACTTATTCTCAGACAAAGGGTAGGCTGAAGACATGGGGTAGGGGTGGGCGGTAACAGACCACAGGGTCTTGCTTTGTTTCACACTGGCGAAGAGTTTCAAAAAAAGTCTAAATAACAGAGTACTTTTATAAATTTGATTAGTAAAATATGAGATCATGACATATTTATTACACCATATTTTGACAGACACGTATATTAAGCTTCCTGAGACTGCAGTAACAAATTGCCACAAATTCAGTGACTTGAAACAACAGAAATTTCTTCTTTCACCATCTTGGAGGATAAAAGTCCCAGACCAGTTCCACTAGACTAAAACAAATGTCGGCAGGGCAGGCTTCTTCTGCAGGCTCTCCCAGCTGCTGGTGGAAGGCCACATTCTTTCACTTATAGATGCACCGCTCCATTGACTGCCTCCGTTCTCATGTCAGCTTTTCCTTCCATGTATGTATCAGTCTCCTTTTATGAAACATGTGATTGCACTTAGGGCCACCTGGATAATCCGTAATTACTTATCTCAAAATCCTTAATTTAATCATGCTGTTACCATAGAAGGAAACAGTCACAGGTTCTAGGGATTAGAATCTGATACCAATGGGGGGCCAACTTTCAACCCAGTTCAACCATATCCCAACCAGCTTTACACTAGATTTTAATCTCTAATCATCCTGTGTTAAGGAAGAAAAGATTTAGGAAATGCTTTCTGAGGGTCTTGTGTTTTGGCACATAGGTCTAGTGTTAGAACCCTGGGTAATACACAGACAAAGAGAGACAAAGGAGCAAAGACAGTTTTCTTTTTTCTTGAACTATTGGTAACTAATAAAATTCACTGTTTTCTAGAGTTAGGATAACATAGGAAGGAGAAAATATTAGCACTAAAGAATATTATATTTCCCATGTAAATATGAAATGTTTGTTTCTGAAAAGAGAAAATTATTTTCCAATGTGAAATAATGCCCTCCACAGAAGGCTTGGAATTGTAATCATCTGACAAAAGATTTAAATGAATACAGGGAAAATCCAACATTATGTGGTTTACACACATTAATCATTCATTTCCAAATAAAATATTAGTATGATTATCTCAAAATGCTTTCCTATACTTGAAATAAAAGCAAACTATGTCCATTTGGGTATTCAATTACTTTATGTCATAAAATATGTAAACTTCTAAAACTAGTTCAGGCTCCATTTCTATAATCTCATACTTTTATTTTATTTAAAAAGTTTATGAAGGAATATTTATCCTTTTTTGCACATACACATAGTACATTTCCATATCTTTATTTAACTCACAGAGCTGTAGTGCTTTTTTATTATAAGAGATTCAAATATCTGTCTCAAGACCTATCTTTTGAGTATCTCAGTAGCCCATAATATCAACAGTTACAAAGGAACTTGTCAAAATATATCAAGACCATGTTCTCAAACACTACAGTAGTTTTCTTCTACAAAACTACAGCCCCAAAATGCTATTTGAAACACATAATTGCATGTGTCTGAGGAAATAAGATCGTGACATAGTGACAGTTCAATTCAGTTGCTCAGTCGTGTCCAACTCTTTGCGACCCCATGAACCACAGCACACCAGGCCTCCCTATCCATCACCAACTCCCAGAGTTTACCCAAACTCATGTCCATTGAGTTGGTGATACCATCCAACCATCTCATCCTCTGTTATCCCCTTCTCCTCCTGCCCTCAATCTTTCTCAGCATCAGGGTTTTTTCAAATGAGTCAGCTCTTTGCATGAGATGGCCAAAGTATTGGAGTTTCAGCTTTAGCATCAGTCCTTCCAATGAACACCCAGGACTCATCTCCTTTAGGACGATCTCCTTGCGGTCCAAGGGACTCTCAAGAGTCTTCTCCAACACAACAGTTCAAAAGCATCAACTCTCCGGTGCTCAGCTTTCTTTATAGTCCAACTCTCAAATCCATACATGACTACTGGAAAAATCACAGCCTTGACTAGATGGACCTTTGTTGACAAAATAATGTCTCTGCTTTTTAATATGCTATCTAGGTTGGTCATAACTTTCCTTTCAAGGAGTAAGTGTCTTTTAATTTCATGGCTGCAATCACCCTCTGCAGTGATTTTGGAGCTCCTCCCCCCAAAATAAAGTCTGACACTGTTTCCACTGTTTCCCCATCTATTTGCCATGAAGTGATGGGAGTGGATGCCCTGATCTTAGTTTTCTGACATGCTGACAAAGGCAGGACAATTTGAAAAGCTGAGGATTTCTCTTCTAGCATTTTTCCCTCCTTCCTGTTATACTGATGTCTTAAGGAGTGTAGTGGGAAACTTCATGGAGCATACATGATGTAATTTCTGGAAAGGGAAAAATTTTTCATAGTAGAATCACATTTAAAATATTTGGTGATTTGAGATTTTATTTCTGCCAAATTCTCCAATGTCTGTGTATAGTTTTAATCCTAATAAAAAAAAATCCTAAGTCTCTCTTGATACAGCTTTGGCAATTAATATTCATACTCAACTCAGAGACATTTTCCCCACCACAGGCAGCCATTCGATGACATTTCAACTCAGAGATTTGCAATTGTAGACAATTGGTATCTAAATGAGTTGTGACAGCTAGAAGAAAACCTACTGTTTTAAGATTTTCTCTAATATGTCAAATCATTTCATTACTTAATTTTCAATGACACATCTAATGGCATTTTTTACCATGATAAAAGTAACACAATCCAGAAGCTGGTCTTTTGGCATGCAATGTATTTTGTAAATAAATAAATATATATATATATTAAAAATTTAAATCACACCACATTATGGGTCTCCAGTTCACTGTTTCCTTATCATTGGATATCTACAACGTATAAGGCCTATTCAAAATATTGGAAAACACTTTGACTTTTCTAAGATGATATGCTTGATGGTTATGTATTTTGTGAAGAAAAGTTTATTCACTTGAACTCCCTGGGGATGAGTGAAAAACGCAGACATTTTAAAAATCCTTCTGGCTGCCAACTGTCTCTAGGTGAAATCAACTGCAGTGCATAGCCTGACTACAAATTCTGGAGTTATTTATCTACCAAGGAGTGTTCTTTATTAGAAATGGGGCTTTTGAATGATTATGGAACTATTTAAACCATGAAGAGGAGACCTACCACAACAGACAGAGGGCGCAAAGTTAAAGTCAATGGGATTACGGAATCAATGCACCTTGTAAAATGTTATAAAACAAAAAATATTTCCTATCATCTGGCTGGTCCTACAACGATTAAGTCATTACCCACTGCAGCTTCTGACCCTGAAAGAAGTTTACCCTGAAAGAAATTCAGGACAAAGAGCAGGATGAGGTACTCTGTGCTTCAGGAAAACAGGCAAAAAAGGCTCCTTAGATAGTTAAATATATTTCAGGAAACAACATTCATGAACCCAGATTTCTTGTATCTTCTCACATATAGAAAAGTACTAAAATCATGAACCAATATACCTGTCCTTGTGACTGGCAGTATCTTTCTACCAAGATGTATACTTGACTGCACATATTCGTTAGCCAAAATCGTTAGCCATACATATTTTAAAATTTTCAGTCCACAGTATGCTAGCATTTCTTGAAAATATTCTATGAAACCTCAAAAATCACAATGTGCTTGAGACAGAGCTTCTCCAAGTTCAGCAGGAGGCAGGTCTAGTCAGCCTATTTGAACTCAGGGATGGAGATATTTGGGAGGTGTCTCGCTGTTTGCAGAACCCAGGTTAGACAAGACGAGAGCAGGAATAAGTTGTGAGGAGCTGTAGGAACTGCAGGCATGTTTATTCTCTCCTGAATGGCAAGGCAGCAGCAGCAGACATGCCATATTCTGTTATGGCTGACCCAGTGGACACAGCCGTAACGCAACTCAAGCCCAAGAGTGTTTCAGGTGGTGCTCATATTGTGCGTGCAGTGCTATAAATGATTTCAGCTGTTACATAAGTCAGTTACAAAACGTGGGGCGAGAGTGAGAGGACATGGGGTGAGAGAGCCTGATCACGCCATCCTGGCTATTTGCTTTCCCTACAGGAGGTTAAGAAAGTAAGGTGAATCTAGGTGAGTTAAGCTACCACATATCCTTTTCTCAGTGGAGAAATGAAACCATAGCTGATTAAAAATTAATCTGCCTTTCATATCATATAAAATTGCTGAGATTGAGAATCACAGAATGCAAAAACAAAACAAAGATTTACATTTAGGACATTTTTTTACCAAAAAAGAAAAAAAATGCAGTATTTGGAAGCGGAGAGGGAAAAAAAAATATATGCCGAAACCCAGATGCCTAAGAGCAATACATCTTAAGAATTTTTACATTAAAAATAGTACTTTGATATACTATTTAGGAGGAAAAGCATATATCCATGGCACAAAATACAGACTGAAAATACATCACTAGCCATACCTGAAAATAAATAAATAACAACTTGAGATGGTCCTAGTTCAAATATCCCTTTTATGGTGGGCTTCAAGCATTTCTCCCATGTTATAATGGAATTCCTGCAGTTCTAATGCTTTCAGAAAATTACAAATGTAAATAGCAAACTAGAATGTTTAATTCACTAGAGGACCTTCAAAAACCTTACTTAATATCAGTAGATTAATGTCTTTTGAAAAGGAACAGAGAGTTGCTAGGCTTACTGTTTGCCAATAAGAAAAGAGGATTGCCATTTTATTTGCTCTATTTGCATTTTTCTTAACGGGTGCACTTGAAATATCCACAGCTGAGAAGATGTTACTTTTGAATTCAAACAAGAGGATGAACCATATCTTCCTGAACCAATATTCATTCTATTCCTTTATTGACTCTTCTTTCTAAATAGCAGCTTACTTACATTAGTATCTTTTGACCTTACACAAAAGGAAGGCATTCAAGTGTCAGAAATGTATTCCTGATCCATAACCCCAGTGATCAGAAAACAGAGCCCTAGGAACTCTTGGGGGTTTTACACCTGCCTCTAATTTAATCACCTACTGTGACTGTTGCTCAACACCAAAATAACTCAAGTAGTCTTCATCTGCCAGGAAAAAAAAAAAAGGAATTTTTAAAAAGGAAGCTTACTAAGAGAATTTCAACTACTCTGACACATTTCTAAGAAGAAAAAAAAAAGAACTTAAAAGCTATTTTTCAAGTGATTAACATTGATTAATTCACAACTAAAAAGATCATTTGCATAATTTTAGAATATATAATTAACTACATGATTTGTCTGAATACTTCAGACATAAAGAGTTCAGCTTTTCGAGGTTCCCCCCTCCCCCATGAATCAATTTACTATTTATACCCATACTTAATGTAGCTGAACCAAGGTGCTAGTGGTCTGAGCAATGCTGGGTAGAAGGAACCCAGAAAGAGCAGAGGTTAGATTAAGGGTTTTGAGGTCACAGATCTGAGTCCCAACCGTCATTCTACTATGTGCTTTGGGACTTTGGACAAAACATTTCTAAGAAGAAAAAAAAAAGAACTTAAAAGCTATTTTTCAAGTGATTAACATTGATTAATTCACAACTAAAAAGATCATTTGCATAATTTTAGAATATATAATTAACTACATGATTTGTCTGAATACTTCAGACATAAAGAGTTCAGCTTTTCGAGGTTCCCCCCTCCCCCATGAATCAATTTACTATTTATACCCATACTTAATGTAGCTGAACCAAGGTGCTAGTGGTCTGAGCAATGCTGGGTAGAAGGAACCCAGAAAGAGCAGAGGTTAGATTAAGGGTTTTGAGGTCACAGATCTGAGTCCCAACTGTCATTCTACTATGCGCTTTGGGACTTTGGACAAGTCATTTAATCTCTCAAGATATTGTTTCCTTAGCTATAAACTGGTAATGAAATTCCAAACTCAGAAGGTTTTTATAATTATCAAATGACATAATTAATATAGGTTATACACTTAGCCTATGACTGCAGCAATAATTTGTGTCTGGTATAATTATTATCATGATAATGATGCCCAGTGTTTTATCATGGAAATTATATAAATTTCAAGGCTGTTCTAAACTCATAGAACATTAAGTATTTTATTCAGTATCAGAAACGGTAGACTGAAGCAGTGAGGAGTGAATAAGAAAGGCAACTAGAGGACACATTTCTCCAGAATTTCTGCTCGCTTCTCAAAAGCATGTGCATACCGAGAGCAGGGGTAAAAACTCATATATGTCTTGCAATTCACATTTGACAAATGCTTTTATGTTTTAAATTAGCATACAGCCACCAGAGGCTTACAGAGAATACTGGGTAAAAAAAAGTTACATGGAACCAGCAAACAAGAAGCAGAAAAGAGATAAGTACCTGGGAAGTTGCAAGGTCAGCACAAAAAGCTCCATGAATATTATAATAAGTAGTAAGTGAGATTATTATAATAGTAAGTGAATGCTTATAAGAACTAACATTTGTGAATTCCTACCTGAGGTGGATCCAAGTTTCTTGTTGTTCAGTCACTCCGTCACGTGTGACTCTGTAATCCCATGAACCACAGCACCCCCAGGCAGCCCTGTCCTTCATAATCTCCCAGAGCTTACTCAAACTAATGTCCATTGAGTTGGTGATAGCACCCAACCATCTCATCCTCTGTCATCCACTTCTCCTCCTGCCTTCAATCTTACCCAGCATCAGGAACTTTTCTAATGAATCAGCTCTGAGCATCCAGTGGTGAAAGT
>SJYC01077757.1:0-41485 GCA_006408675.1 Madoqua kirkii | reverse complement strand
TCAGGGAGTTCATAGTTCACGTATTGCTGAAGCCTGGCTTGGAGAATTTTGAGCATTACTTTACTAGCGTGTGAGATGAGTGCAATTGTGTGATAGTCTGATCATTCTTTGGAATTGCCTTTCTTTGAGACTGGAACGAAAACTGACCTCTTCCAGTCCTGTTAATTATTATATAACAATTCTACAATAAAATTCATGATATATGACAACTGTTTGACAATTCCACAAGAGCTACCAGGTAAATGTACCAAAAAAATTTTTTTAGGAAATCTTGGCCCATGCTTTATTATCTCCTTCTGATGATGAATTAGAAATTAAGACTAAAACTACTAAAATATATAGCTCATGTATCTGAAACAGAAAACCTTATAGAAAATTTTCACTTACTTCTTCAAGGCATAAAAAGGGTTTCTGGAGAAGCTGGTTAGAGGTTGAAAGGTCAGAGCAAAACTGAGAGTACTGTGGTTTAAAGTGGCTCTTTTGAGAAAACATTAGAACTCCATTTCTACATAGGAGGTTGGGCCACATGTGCTGTGGGAAGACCTGGCAGGGAAGTAATCTAGAAGAGATCTGGGTAAAGGGGACAGGAAAATTGGAGGATTTTGATAGCTTGGCCCACTCTCTGAAAGTCATCCTAAATTCAGTCTGTGGCCAGAAAAGTATCAGAGATCGCAGACCAGGAAAATCCTGTGAGGAGCCGGTGTTCAAGTTCCCAGGAGCTATGTGCTCACAGAGAAACCACTGAAGTCCCAAAACACGAAACAACAGGTCTGATACAGAGGAACCAGGGAGTTACTCCAGCCTCAAAACTTCATCCGGCTACAATGCAAGTAAATAACCTTCTGCTCGGTTCTCTGGGGTCTAGGATGTCATTATCTTTTAATGACATCCCCGGATGCCTAGAAATACTATGAGAATGCATCACCAACACATACCAGAATGGTGGCAGAGAAAGCTGAAGTCATCTATATTTTAGGACCAAACAGAGATAAGCTAGAGCATTCCAAACTTGCATAAAATTGATATTTAAAACAAATTATATATTGACTACATATAGCTTTTTTATCTAAAGTGTTTATTTCTAATTGCTATTTTTATTTTATAAAATGCTGACATGTGTTGATGACTGGATCTGATAGACTTAACCCAACTGAAATTAAGAATCTAATGGTCACAACAGTGAGATCAGATAAGCAGCGCACCTTGCAGAGTCCTCTCTGAGGCTGACTTTCTCCGTGTAGTTCTGTTTCAGCTTCATATTCCTTCACTAAATGATTTTTCTTCATTTCTAGCTACAGAGCACTCATTCTTTTGAGTGAAAGTTATTTTCCAAGTCTTTGGAAAAATCCATTTTCAGCAGGATTAAACTAGATTTCTAAGTTTACTATTACTGCAAGGTTCTATCTTTGCAATGAAAATACACATACACAAAACAAAGGTTACTCAAAGAAAATTTCATAGAACAAAATTATGGGATGAAATAAAGAAAAAATCAGCCATGTGGAAAGAAAACATACAGATCAGAGTGGATAGAAAGGTAAAAATAAAAGGAGAACTCTTGATTAATGAATCATGAAAGACAGTAGAACATGTATTATTTCTGTGGTTTTCCCTCTTTAGAACAATGATTTCATGCTTTTTTATTATTTTATGTGACTGTGGCTTTGTTTTGAAAGAACCATTCATGTGTCTTATTATAAGAATTAAATTCAGCTTCATATTCCTTCACTAAATGATTTTTCTTCATTTCTAGCTACAGAGCACTCATTCTTTTGAGTGAAAGTTATTTTCCAAGTCTTTGGAAAAATCCATTTTCAGCAGGATTAAACTAGATTTCTAAGTTTACTATTACTGCAAGGTTCTATCTTTGCAATGAAAATACACATACACAAAACAAAGGTTACTCAAAGAAAATTTCATAGAACAAAATTATGGGATGAAATAAAGAAAAAATCAGCCATGTGGAAAGAAAACATACAGATCAGAGTGGATAGAAAGGTAAAAATAAAAGGAGAACTCTTAATTAATGAATCATGAAAGACAGTAGAACATGTATTATTTCTGTGGTTTTCCCTCTTTAGAACAATGATTTCATGCTTTTTTATTATTTTATGTGACTGTGGCTTTGTTTTGAAAGAACCATTCATGTGTCTTATTATAAGAATTAATATAAATGGGAAAACAAAGTAATAACTATTCTCATAGATGCTTTTACATCGAAGTCATTGGTTTCAAAGTATTACTGAAGCATTATTTTACAGCTGTTAAATAACAGTGTCATTTAAGTACAATATTGGAAACTGGGTGAAAGTGTTTTCGCTCATAATTTACTAATATAGCACATTGTTTTGGAAAGTGCATGGGGATTTAGATGTATACAAAGTAGTCACTGTAACTCTGAAGTTCACTGTATGATGACTCAAGGCAAGTTCATATTTTTTGAATCCCATTCATGACCCCATAATAATATAATACTTACATTATTATGAGCTCTGTTGTAAAATTTCAAGGTGATAACATACCCGAAGCCTACCAGTGTCACTTCCTACACTCAGACCTCACATTTATGATTTATGTTTTTTGAATATTTATTGAGGAGTTTTCCATGCTAGAGAATTAGAATAAACTCATTTTAGAGACCCTAGGAAGGCCAGCATGTCCAGTTAACTATATTATCCATCATGAGAAGTCCATGAGCAATTTGAGCTTTCTTTCTTTTCTCAAAGATTAAGAAGCTGTGTTTGTCTGTCTTAACACTAGAGAGTGTAGAAATAGAAGCCATCCTTCCATGATTTCTAAAACTGCACCAAGATGAGAAGGAATACTGGTACAGAATGGTAAAGCACACAGCCTCTAGAGCTGGCTGCCTGGAACTGATTACCAGCTCCATTACATGTTAACTCCATGACCTTGGGCAAGTTTCTCTACCTCAGTGCCTTGGCCTCTTGTCTCTAAAATACATCATGGGGTTGTGTGGGGTTAAACTGGTTAACATACAATAGAGCATGAAGAGCCATGTTTCATGCAAAGCAAGCACACAAACTATAATCGCTGTTATTGTTTCTCTTGTAGTTTTCCTTGCCTCAAGCCAACAATTAGCTTTCACTTGAAAAAGGAATGTAATATCCCATCTCCAATCTGATATTAGAAATGTCAATGCAGATAGGAGATGCTAAGTGTGCAACTGCTGTCCTCAAGCTTCATTATTCATTCATTGCAGGAGAACAGAGCCAAAATAAGCTTTCAAGGAGAAAACATGTTGATAAACACAAATGGTTTTCTTTGCTATGATAGCAGAAAAAGCATAGTTTTATTTTTTTTTAATTTGAATTGTACTATGATGTCCAAAACCAAAGCTAAGATAACAGGTCACGGAACCAGTTAGAGAAGAACTGAAAAGTGGGGAGGAAGAAAGGAAAAGCTACTTCTCTGTACTTATGTAATATTTCTGGGGGAAAAAAAGAGGAAAGAGTGAGGTGAATAGTCATGACTCTTTTCTTATACACTCTATTTTCTACCCATTAGTATGTACTGTCAGCCCTTCCTCCGAATAAATTCCACACATGCAGCTTCCCACTGTCTTGGTTACTGTTTCTTTGGTTCCAGCTCTCATCCTCTGTCCCTAGATTTCAGCAGCACCACTTATCTGATCTGACTGTCCTTGCCTCCAGGGTGTATCTGCCACACAGTGGTCTGGATGATCTTTCTGAAGTGTAAATCATATCATTTTTTACTATCTTTTTAAAAGCTGAAGTGGCTATGGGTTACTATTAAGTAAAAATCTGAACCCTGTGTCATGTCCTACAAGGCCCTCTATGATCTTCTCATTGTCATTTTTCCAGTTTCATGCCCTTCCACACTCTTTCTCATCTACTTCTCTCCAGCCATTGGCCCTTTTCCTCATCTTTGGAACACATGAGGCTGTTCCCTGGATCAAGGCTTTCACATTTGTTATACTTCCTAACTGGAATTCTCTTCCCCAGATCTTCATGTAGCTGCACAGTTCCCATTATTCAACTCTTAGTTGAAATGTACATTTTTGGAAAGGCAATTCCTAATCGGTACTTGGATGCAATCTCAAAAACAACAAAATGATCTCTGTTCATTTCCAATGCAAACCATTCAGTATCACAGTAATCCAAGTCTGTGCCCCAACCAATAATGCTGAAGAAGCTGAAGTCGAACAGTTCTATGAAGACCTACAAGACCTTTTAGAATTAACACCCAAAAAAGATGTCCTTTTCATTACAGGGGACTGGAATGCAAAAGCAAGAAGTCAAGAGATACCTGGAGTGACAAGCAAATTTGGCCTTGAAGTACAGAATGAAGCAGGTCAAAGGCTAACAGAGTTTTGCCAAAAGAATGCACTGGTCATAGCAAATACCCTCCTCCAACAATGCAAGAGAAGAATCTTCATGTGAACATCACCAGATGGTCAATACCAAAATCAGATTGATTATATTCTTTGCATTCGAAGACAGAGAAGCTCTATATACTCAGCAAAAATAAGACCGGAGCTGACTGTGGCTCAGATCATAAATTCCTTATTGCAAAATTCAGACTTAAATTCAGGAAAGTAGGGAAAACCACTAGACCATTTAGGTATGACCTAAATCAAATCCCTTAAGACTATACAGTGGAAGTGAGAAATAGTTTCAAGGGATTAGATCTGATAGACAAGAGTGCTGAAGACCTATGGACAGGAGTTTGTGACACTGTATATGAGGCAGTGATCAAAACCATCCCCAAGAAAAAAGTTATGCAAAAAGGCAAAATTGTTGACTGATGAGGCCTTACAAATAGCTGAGAAAAGAAGAGAAGCTAAAGGCAAAGGAGAAATGGAAAGATATACCTATCTGAATGCAGAGTTCCAAAGAATAGCAAGGAAAGATTAAGAAAGCCTCCCTCAGTGATAAATGCAAAGAAATAGAAGAAAATAATAGACTGGGAAAGACTAGAGATCTCTTAACAAGAAAATTAGAGATTCCAAGGCAACATTTCATACAAAGATGAGCACAATAATGGACAGAAATGGTATGGACCTAACAGAAGCAGAAGATATTAAGAAGAGGTGACAAGAATACACAGAAGAAATATACAAAAAGGATATTCATGACCCAGATAACCACGATGGTGTGATCACTGACCTAGAGCCAGACATCCTGCATTATGAACTCAACTCAAGTGGGCCTTAGGAAGCATCACTATGAACAAAGCTAGTGGAGATGATGAAAGTCCAGTTGAGCTATTTCAAACCCTGAAAGATGATGCTGTGAAAGTGCTGCACTCAATATGTCAACAAATCTGGAAAACTCAGCAGTGGCCACAGGAATGGCAAAGGTCAGTTTTCATTCCAATAGCAAAAAAAGGCAATGCCAAAGAATGCTCAAACTCCTGCACAATTGCACTCATGTCACACACTAGCAAAGTAATGCTCAAAATTCTCCAAGCCAGGCTTCAACAGTACGTGAACTATGAACTTCCAGATGGTCAAGCTGGATTTAGAAAAGGTAAAGGAACCAGAGATCAAATTGCCAACATCTTCTGGATCATCAAAAAAGCAAAAGAATTCCAGGAAAACATCTACTTCTGCCTTTTGGACTATGCCAAAGCCTTTGACTGTGCAGATCACAATAATCTGTGGAAAATTCTGAAAGAGATGGGAATACCAGACCACCTGACCTGCCTCCTGAGAAATCTATATGCAAGCCAAGAAGCAACAGTTAGAACTGGACATGAAACAACAGACTGGTTCCAAAGAGGAAAAGGAGTACGTCAAGGCTGTATATTGTCACCCTGCTTATTTAACTTATATGCAAAGTACATCATGTGAAATGCTGAACTGGACAAAGCACAGTTGGAATCAAGATTTCAGGGAGAAATATAAAAAATCTCAGATATGCAGATGACACCACCCTTCTGGCAGAAAGCTAAGAAATAAAGAGCCTCCTGAGGAAAGTGAAAGAGGAGGGTGAAAAAAGTGGCTTAAAATTCAAAATTCAGAAAACCAAGATCATGGCATCTGTTCCCATCACTTCATGGCAAACAGATGGGGAAACAATGGAAACAGTGAGATACTTTATTTTGGGGGGCTCCAAAATCACTGCAGATGGTGACTGCGGCCATGAAATTAAAAGACACTTGCTCCTTGGAAGAAAAACTATGACCAACCTAGACAGCATATTAAAAAGCAGAGACATTACTTTGTCAACAAAGGTCCATATAGTCAAAGCTACGGTTTTTCCAGTAGTTTTGTATGGATGTGAGAGTTGGACTACAAAGAAAGCTGAGTGCCAAAGAATTGATGCTTTTGAATTGTGGTGCTGGGGAAGACTCTTGAGAGCCCCTTGGACTGCAAGGAGATCCAAATATTAAATTTTAATGGAAATCTGTCCTGGATACTCACTAGAAGGACTGATGCTGAAGCTCCAATATTTTGGCCACCTGATGTGAAGAACAGACTCATGGAAAAGACTCTGATCCTGGGAAAGATTGAAGGCAGGAGGAGAAGGGGATGAAGAGGATAAGATGGTTGGATGGCATCACCGATATGATGGACATGAGTTTGAATAGGCTCTGGGAATTGGTGATAGACAGGGAGGCCTGGCATGCTGCAGTCCATGGGTCGCAAACAGTCAGACACAACTAAGCAGCTGAACTAACTATTCCTAAATGTCCTATCTAAAGTGTCATTCCCTATTATGATTTCTCTTTTTTGTAACACTTTTCAGGACTGAAATCAGCTTCTTTATTTTCAGGTTCACTATCTGTTTCCTTCAATTAGTGAAGCAGCTTGGAGAGAGAGCTCAGTCTGTTCTATTTCTCCATCTCCAAAACCTAGAAATAATACATATCTGTGGGCTGACTGGTCAACTCCAGGTACAAAGAACCTAAGACTGATTGCCCCTCACTGCTGGTGCTATTCCATCACTGAAACCTGGGATCCTTCTGCCCTTTAACACCTCTTCTGCCCTGACACTTACTTTTTTTAACCATGATTACTTTAAAATGTATATGGGGTCTCTTTTAGTAAGAGAAGTGAAAACAGTGTTTGTCCTCTTAAGTTTTATTCAGAAGTCTGTAACACAAGCTGGATGACCTCAGTGATCCTGTGTCCCTGACCTGACAAGCGGCTTCCATTCTTGGCTACAAGTTTGGGTCAAAGGTATGACAACTATGTGTTAACATTAAAACTCAAGAATTAATTGTACAAAAATAATTTATACTGTGTGGGAAAATACACTCTTGGAAAATAAGAAATTTCTCTGGGAAAAAGGATAACAGAGGACCGATGGGAGGAAATTGATTTGAAGTAAGCAGATGCATCTTCCATCTGCACTCTCACAAGAGAAAACTCTAAACACTACATTCCAGCAGATTTTTTTACTTCTCAATTAGGAGCACAAGAAAAGCAAATCCTGCTTCTGCAGTTGGTTTATAAGAATCATTCTTTCTGATTTTAATGAGAGGGTTTAGGGAAGGAAGAATCAGACATTTAATACAATTTAGCCTACCAAAGCACGGATCTCAAAGGGTGGATGGGGTCTTCTGAATGTATACAGTGATGTCTGTACCAGAGAGCAAAGTGCCTTCAGTGATAAAGATCCTAGAAATTTAGAAACATTTATTAGAATGAAGCAATAGAAGATGGAGTCCAATAATGATATGAAGAAAATGCAAGTAAAATGGCTTATCATGTGCTTTGAGGTATAATGGTAATATTTGTCCTGCAGATAAATCTAATGGACTCATGAGTTAAATTGTAGGATTTATGGAAATTAAAAATAAATGAATAAAGTGGCTAGATAGCCTGGATTACTTAGATTTGCCTACTTATTCCAGAGAATATATCATATCCTGAGTGATGAATTAGTGTACAGAACAAGCTTCTGCTTGGTAACACCATTCAGACAGGACAGAACATTATGCACTTGATCCAAGAGAAATAGAAGGAAAGATGGTTAAAAATGTCATGATAAAATTTTATTGAGAATGAAACAACAACGTGATGTAATACTGAAGAATCTCTTTTAACTAACCAGTATCACCTTAAGCTGAGAAGGAGAGAAGTAATGAGGTGGTTTATTATAGATAATTTTAGTTTGAGGTATCAGTGGAGATTGCAAACTGTTTGTCCAGAAAGAGCTGGAAAGGAACATTCACAGAACAAAATCAGCAAGCAAATAGTTTTAATAAAGATTTTTTAAATTTTATTTTTACTTTTACTTTACAATACTGTATTGGTTTTGCCATACACTGACATGAATCTGCCACGGACGTATACGAGCTCCCAATCCTGAACCCCCCTCCCACCTCCCACCCCATATCATCTCTCTGGATCATCCCCATGCACCAGCCCCAAGCATCCTGTATCCTGTATCGAACACAGACTGGCGCTTCATTTCTTACATGAGAGTATACATGTTTCAATGCCATTCTCCCAAATCATTGCTCTGCATATTAAGCATATCAGAGCTACCATATGTGAGCACAGGGTAACTAATGTCAATACCTCTTTTAATCATCACAAGGAGCCCATAATTTAAGTCTTAGCCCCATGTCACAGACAAAACTGGGACAGAGTAAAAGGAAGAATTCTTCCCTAAATCACACAACTAATAACTAGCAGCACCTAGAGTTGAAATCAGGCCTTCCCATTCCAGTTTCCTGCTCCTTCATTTATGCTACAGCTGATGGGGACAAATAATGCAGAGAAAGAAAGGCAGGTCAAGGGGGAAAAAATGGACAAATTCATGATTCAGAATTAAGTCAGCATAAATTTTCAGTCAGCATAATTTTGAGAGTTTATCCAGCAAAGTCTGGCAACCTGGGCATAAAATCTGAAAAACAGATAATGGAGTCATTCACTGTTGAAGATCAGCAAGTTGCCACAAACCAAGGTTAAATACACAAGGTGTGTTTTTAAGGTGGGAATGAGTGCATCCCTGGAAAGTTAGTCTATGTTTGCATGCTGCTGCTAAGTTGCTTCGGTCGTGTCCGACTCTGTGCGACCCCTGAGACAGCAGCCCACCAGGCTCCCTCATCCCTGGGATTCTCCAGGCAAGAACACTGGAGTGGGTTTCCACTTCCTTCTCCAATACATGAAAGTGAAACCTGAAAGTGAAGTCAGTCAGTCATGTCCAACTCTTCGGGACCACATGGACTGTAGCCTACCAGGCTCCTCCGTCCATGCGATTTTCCAGGCAAGAGTATTTTTTTTTGTTTGCATAGAGGAAGGTAAATCTACAAGGTGACTGATAGATGAGTTTGAAGAAGTTTAACTGCCATCCTTCCACTATCAAAGGTCAAAATATCCTATATTCATTTTCTAAGCCTCTCTGGATTCTAGAGTACAAGATGCAATGAGATTTCTGAAAGTCGTTCTGCAGAATTTAGGGTAATTCTGCAGGTTTCCTGGTATCTTCTCAATAGGCTTCACTTCAGCTTAAATTAATCAGAGGTCTGTGGTTTTGTTTCCTTTCTCTGAGTAACACAACAGCTGATCAATTTTGGTTTTATTTTCTCCACTCTTTCTCTCATCCTAATCCCTTAAAATTACAGATGTATTCACAATCAATAAATGATATAACTACCATCAAATAAATCAGGATATATCCTTAGAAGAGAGAAAAATAAATGGCATTGGTTGATACGAATAGAAGAACACATAAGCTTAAAAAACCCAAAAGCTTAAAAGGAAGAAATCATTAGAAACATTCACAGAGTAAATTCAAAGATGTTCATAGTTGACAGTATAACTGGAAAGAGAGCTGCTTTTTGAGTAAAACCACTTGAGCAGTTAATAGCTTGCATTACCCACAGCAAAACCGGCAGGCCAAGCAGTATTCCCTCTCCTTTCTCATATTTGAGACACTATCTATTAAGAGTTGCATTCATCCCTACTCTGTACAATCAGACTAGCATTTTAAAGAAAGTGAACCCCCTGCTGGAGAGGGCTTCTTAGGCACTGGGAGTTGGGGAGAAGAGTGGAGGAGAGGCTGGCAGAATGTTGGGCTCCACATAGGGAAATACATTACATACTCAGGTTGAAAGCATGGTAGGGAGATAGCCTTCCCACTTCCTGAACACAGTCTTCTGAAAGGGAAACTGGACTATCATAGTCTCCATCCAGTATCCAAAGCAAATGATGGAGTCAGTTCTTCATCTCACCCAGAACATCCATCTGGCTGTTTAAACTTAATCCATTCAGCCAAAGCTCAAGACCAAAGAAAGCACAGTATGTATCTGTAGTGTTTGTATGTTTTACTCCATCATTTGCCTTAAACTAAATCATTCCAAGGGCTTGCCTCATGGTCCAGTGGTTAAGAATCTAGCTTGCTATGCAAGGAACACCGGTTTGATCCCTGGTCCCAGAAGATCCCACACACTGAGGAGCAACTAAGCCCATGAGCTGCAAACTACTAAGCCGTGAGTCATAACTACTGCAACTACTGAAGTGCTGCAATTACTGAACTCCCTGAACCTAGAGCCTATGCTCTGCAACAAGAGAAGCTACTGCAATGAGAGGCCCACACGCTGCACCAGAGAGTAGCCCGCACTCGCTGCAACTAGACAAAGCCTGTGTGCTGCAATGAAGACCCACCACGGCCAACACAAACAAGCAAACAAACCTTAAAAAAAAACATCTGAATAAATAAATCATTCCAAAAATAATGATACTATCTATACTTTCGGAGAAGGCAATGGCACCCCACTCCAGTATTCTTGCCTAGAAAATCCCATGGATGGAGGAGCCTGGTGGGCTGTGGTCCATGGGGTCGCTGAGAATCAGACATGACTGAGCAACTTCACTTTCACTTCTCACGTTCATGCATTGGAGAAGGAAATGGCAACCCACTCCAGTGTTCTTGCCTGGAGAATCCCAGGGACGCGGGAGCCTGATGGGCTGCCATCTATGGGGTCACACAGAGTCGGTCACGAATGAAGAGACTTAGCAGCGGCGGCAGCAGCATCTATACTTTATAGCTAACTACTGAGCGAATGCCTTTTTATAGAAGGATTTCTGGCATTAAGAAACAGGTTTAAATTTAATGTTCAGAAGGATCTTCCTAATTCTTCTGAAATTGCCCAAGATCAACGTTTTCTAGATTTCTCTTACCATAGTAATCACCTATGGAACTTGTAGGGGCACACACACACAGACACACATACACAATCCTAGAGCCCACTCCTAACCTAATAAATCAAAATCTTCATTTTGAGCCCATTAAGGGGTTCAGAAATCTAAATTTTAAATAAGTGACCCAGGTAATCCTGTGATCTTACAAATTTGGGAAATACTACAAAATTTGGTACTACATACAACCACAAGCAAACCCATTCACCTGCCCTCACATACCTATGCACAGCATTTCTGCTTTATAGAAACTATTCTTCAATGAATTTTTTCATGTCTGCAGTTTATTCATGATATAAAGTGTTTACAAAGTAGGAGTGACAACTTCCTGTGGGACTTGTCAAATTTTTATTGACTAGTATCACTGTTCTCAAACCTCAGGAGGCACAGAATCACTTCAAAGTGATTAAAGTAGAGATGCCCACACCCTCAGAAAGTCTCCAATCCAGTCTGTCCAGAATGGACAGGAATCCCCACAAGCAACAAGCAGTCCTAGACGACGTCATCACTTTCAGGTTCACTTTGCATCCTGCTCTTACTTTCTCTCCCAGCCTACTCCTCCTACCACTTATTTTTCCACCTTGTTTTCACCTCTGCTTTTCCTGCCTTGTCTAGTTCTAATTAAGTGACAGGAACTACGACGTAATTCCTAAGTATCATATCTCTGTGGGTGCAGATTATCCGTACTCTTTGCACAAGCTGTATGGTTTTATCACCAGCAAAATTAAAAGCAATGCAAGTATATCCTCAATAATTTCCCCTTACTTGAAACAGGAAAGCAAGTGAGAACAAACTGGCTAAGAACAGTGGAGCAATGGCTTTCATTCCTAGCCGCACATTAAAATCATTTGAGAAGCTTTTAAATCCACCCTCAGAGATTCAGACTTATTTGGTTGGGTATGGTACCATTGGTGTGGGCTTTTAAATTCCTAGGTAATTCCAGTATGCTAGAAGGTTTAGAACTTCCAAATTAAGCTCAGAGGAAGCCTATGCAAAGGTAATGACAAGGAAGGATACACCTCTGAGATCTAAAAACAACAGAGGGAGAAAGACACTTTAATGAAAAGGAGGAAGAGAAAGCGATAATTATATATAACTGATGGAAGGGAAAGAGAGAGAAAGAAGGATTGTCAGGGCAAAGAGCAAAAGAAATCAATGAAAGTGAGGCCTTTCCCAATACTTGCTAAAAAATAAGGAGAGTTAAAGTGCAATTGAGGATAAAGTATTTTTTTTAGATGGATTACAGAAGAGGTAAAAGGAACATTTATTGTTTCCTACTCCAAAAATAATGGGAAGATTAAAGTCTATTTCTCCTTCTAGACTAAGACCAAGAGAAAAGAGACTAACAGCAAAAGCCAGAGCATAACTAGAGACGTTTTTTATGAATGCCTATGCAAAGTGACAGGCAGGTGGACACACACTGTGCAATAATAAACCTTGAGGCTTGGAGCAGAGAGGGACAAACTAAACCAAGGTCAAGAGCACAATTAAGGGTAAGAAAAATCACTGCCAACAGTTGTAAGCCTGAGAGGCCTCTAGAAAAGGTCATAGAAGGTTTACATTAAACATAATCAGAAACAAAACAAAAGGAGAAAATGAAGAGGAAGGTGTGCACTGCCAAGGTAATGGGAGATTAGAGAGCACTGTTTTGGAAGGACATGCAGAAAGGACAGTATGCAAATGTCCTTTGTTTCAACAATAAAGATATTTCTAAATTGGTAAATGTTATTAAGTATGAAAAATGGAGAAAGGACACATATTGTCTGAAATCTGGAATAAAAAACAGACAAGCAGACCTCATTCTTGGAAAAAAAATGCAATTAGGAAAATCCATGAATCCAGAAAAAAACAAATTATTTTGCCTTATGCAGGAAGGCAAGACGACTAATTTTAAATCTGTTCATAATAGAGGACACTGAAGACAAACATTGACTCTGCAATTCTGAAAAATCAACTCTTCTGAACAAGTCAATTTGGATGACTCTCCCAGAATAGAACTTTTAATTATAAATTAATTACACTCTTTTAATGCAGTGAAACAGTAGTGTGTGCACACACAGTCACAGAGACACACAGACACTCACCCTTTTGCCATCTATTAAAAGCTGTCATTTTCCTACCATCCTGTAGCCCCATATTCACAGTCTGACATTTTGGAAAGAGAGTATTTGTAACAGTATGAAATGTAATAAAACATAAAATTTGATAATGCATCAAACAGCTAAATGAATTGTGATACATAATTTATAGTTTGGTGACTTTGTAAAAATCATCATGCTAAAAACAAAGGAAAAGAAAATTAAGAATGAAGAAATATATCATTACCACATATGACTTTTATTCTTTCAGGTATAACATTTTTGCCTCAAATGTCAACTATATGGGAGGAGCAGGGCAAATGTCCATGGGAAAAGTATTTGTTTTGAATTCCTTCATGTGTCTAATGGGCTTCCCTGGTGGTTCAGACAGTAAAGAATCCACCTGCAACATGGGAGACCTAGATTTGGTCCCTGGGTTAGGAAGATCCCCTGGAGGAGGGCAGGGCAACCCACTCCAGTATTCCTGCCTGGAGAATTCCATGGACAGGGGAGCCTGGCAGGGTTGCGAAGAGTCGGACATGACTGAGTGACTGAGCACAGCACAGTGTGTCTAATATGCCTTCTGGGGCTTTGTTCTCCGTTGCCTCTCCTGTCTGAGTTTAGAAAATCCATGAGTCACTTTAAGTCCACCCTTTACTTCACACAGTGACCAACACTACTGACCACTCCATGGTTAAACTCTGCTTTCTGGTCTTTCGTGGCAGTTCTCTACACTGACCCTCTCTTTTCTGGCCATTCTCTATCGGTTTCCTTCTTGATTCTCTGACTTTGCATTCTGTGAGCAATCTTACTTATATCAATAAATTCTAATTATCAAATTTCTATCTCTGCTCCAGGTCTCTCTTCTAACCTCCACACCCATATATCCAGCTCTCTGTTGAACATCAGCACCTGTTGTGAATTCAGTGATATTTCTTTGAACACATCCTCTTTCTTCCAATACTGACTCCACGTAAAGCAGAGCTCAATCATATTAGTGACTGAAATCCAGCTTCTCAAGGTGAAATCTTGGAGTCACCATATGCTAAAGCTGATCATATAATGCAGTTTTTCATTCCAGCTAGAAATATTTGATAACGAAATGGGAAGTCAGTAAATATGCTGGTCAACTAGGATGTACAGCTACACTACAATTAACATTCCTTTACTTCAATTCATTGGTCACTGAGTCTAGAAAACATCTTGTCATTTTTCAGGACCATTTCTTCTTCTTCAAGTTCTCATCATCTCATCTCATCTCTAGACTATTTCAGGTCCAACTCATCCTTTGGCTTCTAACAATAAGTGCTTTCAACACTGCTATTGAGGTTAGTTTCTAGATCCCAAATCTGATTATATTATTCCTTATTGTCAGTTATCTGCCTTTCAGGATAATATTGTACTTATTTAATATAATACATACATGCAAGCCCTAAATTATCTAATTTCCAGCTACTTTGGATAATAGATTGCATAATAGTTTAAAAACATTTCCAGTGTCTGCCTAGGTTGTAGAAAGCTAGAACGAACATTGTTCTCTAACAACAGTCAGAAAAAGCTAGATCAATTACAAAGTCATAGCTTTTATTGAGCCCATCAGACTAAGTTTAGGTGGCAGTGAAGTGGCCTGAATCCCAACGAGACACAAGAAGAAATCCAAGAAGAGATGGAATGTAAGGACCTTCTCATCTGAAGAATAGCACAGGAAGAAGCAGCATCATCCACCAAATAAGAAGGTAAGAAAAAATCAGGTAAAAATAAATAATGAGTTCCTAAAATCAGTGGGGACTAGTGTGACAATATAGAAGCCCTGGAAATTCCAGAGCAAAGGCAGACTTTGCACACACTCATAGGCTCTTTCCCATGGACTTTCACTCAGTGCTTGTGAGAGATTCGAAGACCAAATAGAGCTGCCCCTCTCCCACTCCGAAGGTGCTGCACAAGGAAGGAGATTGGCCGTTACTGACGAAACGGCATGCAATCCTATTTCCCTGTCTTCATCTTTCTCACGTATGGAGCAAAAGTCTAAAGACACTGGGGAGGCCAGCAAACCCTGTCAGCTTTGGGATACTGATGTTACATGAAGGATATGGGAAACAAATCCCTTTACCCCAGAGAAAAGGGCAGAAAAGAGTCTGTGACCCACTGTAATACCACTAGCAAAGGGGCAGGAAATACTCCCAATAGATAGTTAGACTTGGGCTCCCCGGCAGGGGTAGGGTGGGGCATAAATCTTCCCCTGAGGCCCAGGCACACAGGATCTGCGTAAGACCGGGGCTGGACTGGAACAACAGAGAATCTATCTGTCCCCACAAGAAGCCTAAAACTTACCAAGTAATGGGCTACAGAAGGCTGTCGCTGCAGTAGGGGAAGAGCATGTGGAGAGAGCGAGAGAGCCTGTGCTCTCCCTGTGTTGTACAGGCACTTGGAAATAGCTGGAAACTGAGAGTAGATAGAACATCATCACTGTGGGAAGAAATAAAACCTTGTGGTACCGTAGCCCCCACACAAAGCACAAGGCAATGCTGGAGGAAGCTGAAGCCAAAACAAAATCCAAATTTGGCTCAGCTCCTGACTGGACTGACTCAATATTTTACACCAATGGCCTGAAAGAAGAAGAGTGCCCATTTCTTCTTACATATAACATTTCTCAGCTGTAACTATTATGCCTGAATCTTCACTATTTACACATTATGTCCAGCATGTACACACAAAAAAGAAAGGGAAAAACTATAGTCATTGTCAAGTTTAGTTCAGTTCAGTCACTCAGTCATGTCAAACTCTTTGCGACCCCATGAATCGTAGCACTCCAGGCCTCCCTGTCCGTCATCAACTCCCGGAGCTTACTCCAAACATGTTGATCAAATTGCTGATGCCATCCAACCAGCTCATCCTCTGTCGGCCTCTTCTCCTCCTGCCTTCAGTCTTTCCCAGCATCAGGGTCTTTTCCAGTGAGTCAGTACTTCACATTAGGTGGCCAAAGTATTGGAGTTTCAGCTTCAGCATCAGTCCTTCCAATGAGTACCCAAGACTGATCTCCTTTAGGATGGACTGGTTGGATCTCCTTGCAGTCCAAGGGACTCTCAAGACTCTTCTCCAACATCACAGTTCAAAAGCATCAATTCTTCAGTGCTCAGCTTTCTTTATAGTCCAACTCTCACATCCATCCATACATGACTATGGAAAAACCATAGCTTTGAGTTGATGGACTTTTGTTGGCAAACTAATGTCTCTGCTTTTTAATACGCTGTCTAGGTTGGTCATAGCTATTCTTTCAAGGAATAAGCGTCTTTTAATTTCATGGCTGCAGTCATCATCTGCAGTGATTTTGCAGCTCAAAAAAAAATAAAATCAGCCACTATTTCCACTGTTTCCCCATCTGTTTGCCATGAAGTGATGGAGCCAGATGCCATGATCTTAGTTTTCTCAAAGCTGAGCTTTAAGCCAACTTTTTTACTCTCCTCTTTCACTTTCAGCAAGAGGCTCTTTAGTTCCTCTTCACTTTCTGCCTTAAGAGTGGTGTCATCTGCTTATCTGAGGTTATTGATATTCCTCCTGGATATCTTGATTCCAGCTTGTACTTCTTCCAGCCCAGTGTTTCTCATGATGTACTCTGCATATAAGTTAAATAAGCAGGGTGACAAAATACAGCCTTAACGTACTCCTTTCCTGATTTGGAACCAGTCTGTTGTTCCATGTCTGGTTCTAACTGTTGCTTCCTGACCTGTATACAGATTTTTCAGGAGGCAGGTCAGACGATCTGGTATTCCCATCTCTTTTTTCCACAGTTTGTTGTGATCCACACAGTCAAAGGCTTTGGCATAGTCAATAAAGCAGAAGTAGATGTTTTTCTAGCACTCTCTTGCTTTTTTGATAATTCAGAGGATGTTGGCAATTTGATCTCTGGTTCCTCTGCATTTTCTAAATCTAGCTTGAACATCTGGAAGTTCACGGTTCACTATTGTTGAAGCCTGGCTTGGAAAATTTTGAGCATTACTTTGCTAGCATGTGAGATGAGTGCAATTGTGCAGTAGTTTGAACATTCTTTGGCATTGCCTTTCTTTGGGATTGGAATGAAAACACCTTTTCCAGTCTTATGGGCAATGATGAGCTTTCCAAATTTGCTGTCATACTGAGTGCAGCACTTTCACAGCATCATCTTTTAGGATTTAAAATCGCTTAACCGGAATTCCATCACCTCCACTAGCTTTGTTCATAGTGATGATTCCTAAGGCCCACTTGACTTTGCACTCCAGGAAGTCTGGCTTTAGGTGAATGATCACACTATCATGATTATCTGGGTCTTGAAACATCGTCAAGAGACATAACAGGCAAAAGGACCAGACTTAAAATGACCCACATGTTAGAACTGTTTGGCAGAAATGTTAACATAATATTATTCATAATCATCTAAAAGTAAAACAGCAATAAAAATGTCTACCAACCAGTGGATGTATAAACTGATTACGGAATTCACTTAATGGAAGCTACTGAGCAATAGAAAACAAGGAATTTCTGATTTATGTCTTCATATAGATGAATATCAAGTACACCTGTCAAAATTACTGCCAACATTAAAGGCTGAATTTTATAATATGTATATTTTACCTCAAAAAGAACTAAATTTGAAAATAAAATCAGGGAAACATTTGTCTGCCTTGTTTTGAAGCTTGCTCTATAATTTAATAACTATACGACCTTGATCAACTTACTTGGCCTTTCTCTGCCTGCATTCTTACATCTACAAAACAGGGAAATCAATGAAGTTAGGATATCCACCTCACAGAGCTGTTGTAAAGAGTTAAAACATGTAATATTAATTTGTCAACCTCATCTCCCACCAATGCAATAGCCTGAATTAGACATCTGAATGATTTAAGATTCCACTAATCCACCCAAGAGTTTCACAGCATGCTTTGGTACTTCTCAGAATGCCTGTTATCGTCGTACCCACAATTCCCAGCAGCACAAACTTCTCATCATCAAAGACACAGTTTATATGTCTTCTCTACAATTTTTCACTGCTATCCAATAAAGGAGATTAATTCCCATTCTTCCTTAATACAGATCTTCATTTTTGCACTGATCATATAATGTAATTATTTCTTGAATATTTTTCTTTTCTCATATTATGTCACTGACTGGAAGCCAAACTGTATTTAATATTCTGTCCCAGATCTTAGTTCAGGGTATGACATATGATAGACGTCCAAAAATATTTGAATGATTGAATGGATAAAGGAATTATTATAATTCCCTTCAATCCTGGCGACCTGAGAGCACTGAAAAATGCCCTTGGCGGGTAACAATTAAAACATCAAGATAAAAGAAGCATTATAAAAGAAGTTATCTGGAATATCAGAGTATGTAAAGTCAATCAGTACAATAATACATGCTCTTCTGAAAAGTTGGAATCTGCAGGAGGACAGGAATTTAAATGATGGATTAGTGATCATGTAAGTGCCGAATATTGTAACAGCTAGAAGGAAAGACCCCATTACAGACTGCTGTGATGCGTTCAGATGTGTTCAGACATTCAGTCGTGTCCAACTCTTTGCAACCCCATGGACTGTAGCTTGCCAAGCTCCTCTGTCCATGGGATTTTCTAGGCAAGAATACTGGAGTGGATTTCCATTTCCTCTCCCAGGGTATCTTCCTGACCCAGGGACTGAACTCGAGTGTCTTGTGTTTCATGCTTTGGCAACTGGATTCTTTACCACTAGTACCACCTAGACAGACTACTATAGGCAGCTAAGCAGAATCCAGCACCTCAGAATCAGGCTGCAAAAGGCTTTGTAGGTACCTGTTTCCATAAGCCTGCTGAGCAACCCAGGCTCTCTTAAGTATTTAAACAAGTAGAATATGTATTGAGGAACTAAGGCGCACACAGAAGATTTTGAAAATTTTATATATATATATATATATCCCCTGGAGAAGGCAATGGTAACCCACTCCAGTACTCTTGCCTGGAAAATCCCATGGACTGAGGAGCCTGGTAGGCTACAGTCCATGGGATCACAAAGAGTTGGACACAAATGAGCGACTTCACTTTCACTTTTCATAAACAAATACATACACACACTCAGTAGAAAATTTGAAATACATATATATATACACATACATGCATATACATATATGGCAGATTTAGAAAATTTGAAATATATATATGCCATACATACATATACCCTGTGACCTAAAAACTCTTGCTATCTGATCTTAGAAACTGAAATTATTTGAAAGGAAAACAATATTTGTGTATATATCAGTTTGGACAAATTTTTTGTGTGGATCAATATGCAACTTCTATTTATTATTAAAATGTAAAATACTTACTTTTCTTGAATGTTTGGAATTTGAGATGAATGAGATTTTTCTTCTGTCAATATTGAGTTCATAGTCTGGAGTAAGAAGGGTTGACTGCCATGTTGAAGGGCAAATGACGATAACCCACAGTCATATGTATTAATAATTAGGGCTATTCATCAAGATGTCATAAGGTGACCCTGGTTTAAACCAAGTTTATATCCCAAAGAGGTGTTTTCTTGCCCCAGCTAAATTCAGTCATATGTCAATGTGTCTGTGAGCTATGAGTTGTAGTTACTAGAAGTTTAAGAAAGAAATATGTCCACAGGGCTTTGGGTTACAGAGTTCAAAGCATTTGTCAAAATTTTCCTGGAATGAAACACTCATGATCTAACCATTTCCTTATATATAAATTTTACCTCTAAATAATTAACTAGAACAATAATTATTGAACTCCAGTTAATGATATGTAAGCTGAAGTGTCATGTCTGCAACTAACTTTGAAATGCACCCCCAAATAAGATGAACTGTAAGATGGGTAGAGATATGCATGTGGTAAATCCAGTATAGTAGAAGAGAAACTGCAGAATCTCAGTGGTAGAAGGTTACTTATGTCACACGTTTTAGTAATTTATTTTGAATAAAAGGACCAGTTAGGTCAAGATTGGGAGCTAGGTAAGACAAATTTCTATAAAATATAATAGACTAAAGTCAGATACCAATCTGGCAAAGAAGAATTATCATATCTAATAACATGGATGTGAAAATCAGATTCCAAGATATAATCTGGGTTTGAAGCCAATAAAAGTCAATCAAAAAACAAAGAAAGAAGTCCATAGGTTAACGGGAACACTGATGGACAGGTATTACCTTTTTATTTTTTGCCTTAGACCTTGTATCCAAGAGCATGTCTTTCTCAATTCTGAATGCAAGGTCTTCTAAACCAAGCATCTCATAAACATACTTGAACAAAATTTACCTAATTAACATATATTTTCTGATTGTATATAATGCATTAAGATAGGCAATCATGTTTCATGATAAGCTTCCAGTTGGATAAAACTCAAAATCACACTCTATCCTTAAAAGAAATCATTTCAATTGGGTAATAAGTGCTCACAATAAGCAGTTTTCCATGATTACAAAAAAAAAAAAAAGTTCTGATTGGGAAAATATGCTTACTTTAGCAAGCTCTATGTAGCTGTTACATAGATTGTCCTTCATTTTTCATCCAATACAAAACTTAGCTTTCTGTACTTCTTATGTGACTGCATGTCCTTCTCTGAAAGGCCACATAACCTGAGAAACACAGAAGATAAACAAAGGTGGAAACCAGAGTCATGCTGGGAAATGTTAAGTCTTTCCGAGCTATAAAAAGCTCTAGAATGTTTGGGATTAAAACCCATCTGATATTCATTTCTTCTTCCTCCTTTCTTGCCTAATATGAGGTTGATTTTTGGTAAATGTGGTTAATGACTGATATAACTGACAATCATAAAGTGAAAGGGTCCAAATTAACAGGAGAATAGCTCTAATATTAACAAACATATTTTCGGTAACAGAAACAAAAAAATTGACAAGCACTGTAAAAAATGGTTATGGTAAGTCAGGAAGAGAAGCAAAATAGAGCACAGCTTAGCTTATTGTTGGAACGAACGGTAAAGATTTAAGAGTGGTATTCAGTTTCAACATGCTATCACCTCTCTCCTCCCCAATGCCGTTACCTGTTTCCTCCTCTCAACATCACATTGAACTGAACAAAGAAATGAGCCAGAATTTAAGACACTTATCTGCAGGAGCAGCAAAAACTAGAAAGGTCTCTTCAACGGGCCTGAAATGCTGATTAATTCCTGGGAGACACGAAGCTTGTCAGGCTTACATAAGATAAGGTCGCTGTTCTGTCAGCTCGTTACGCAACATGAGCAAAAGCCACTCAGTGAAAAAGTGGGCAGTTTTCCCCAAGTAAGTGTCTGTGTTTGTCCTGGCCCTGGGAGAAGCAAGCTGTGAGGCAGAGGGGAGCGATCTAAGGGAGGCTGCGAGGGTCATGAGCTCAGAATTCAAATCTCAGTCCTGAGTGAAGGAGAGAGAACATGAAGGAGGCAACTGGGTAAAAACATTTTAGATGGAAGTTCTGAAGAGAGTTCAGCTCCACAAGGTTGATGGGGGCCAAAAGCTTCTATCCCAGGAGTCCTGCTTCTCCAAGGAACAGGCCTGCCTTTGAGTCCCTGCCTCACTCACTCATTGCGGAGTGTGGCCTCCATGAAAATGGGGCAACGCAAGGCAGTGGATGTCAGAATGAGGCCGCTGGACTGCCTGAGTACTCTGCTCCTCGAAGTCCAGCCCTATTGCACACTCTCACGGCGTCCACACCCACCCTTGCTCTACTCCACAGGTGCAAGAAAATCTTCAGTGTGATTCACCCTGGGCCTCTTCCTCAGTGACATTTTAAATAATACCAATCATTTGAATTTTGGCTAGGGAGCTTCATAGTTAAGAGTGCATAGCCCCAACCTCTGCAGTGGATCTGGAAGCCCACTGTGCCTCATCCTCTCCTTTCTCCAGGATTTCCTTCGAGTTCCTCTCATCCCAGGCTATCGCCTTGCCAGCTTATGGTGACATACACGTGATGAAATGACCTAACCATTCATTCGTGAAGGCAGTTACATTCTTGACAATTACCCTCCGGGTCTGGGGCAGCTGTGATTGTTCTTTCTCAGTTAGAATGGGGTCGACTCCCATTCGTAGGAGCAGCCCTTCCTCCTCCTGTGATCACTGTCAGTTTCCCTTGTTGGTGACCCCTCTTCTTGCCTGCTGAATCAAGGGAGCAAAGAATCCTAAGTGCCCAGGCAGCAAACACAGCGGTACCTTGATGGTTCCCATCATATTTGCCTGATATTAAGGGATCTCACAACGTCTCCCCAGCCAGAATCTACTGCTTCTTGCTAGATAAGACAATTTCTGGTGTGATAACAAGTATTATTTCTGTAATATCTGACTTTTTAATTGGAATCCTAATGCCATAAAATTATTTTGGAATGAACTATATCTAGTCCCTCCTCCTAATACATACTCAGATTGTTGAAATAAATAAATGAAACAATGCATACAAAAGAGATGAATGCAGAGCTTGACACAAAGTAGGACTAAGTAAATATTGAATCTTTATCCAAATCTTTCCTGATGATGTACATTTATAATGAACGCTACAGTGCTAGCATCAGCTTTTCATTTAACACAGTAAGAATAATAGAAAGCCAACTTGTGTCACACAGATGTTGGCATGGGCATGAAAAGGAAGGGCTGCATTTCAAACACGTAACATTGAACTCTGTCTTTTTGTGTCTTTTAAACTCAGTTTATAAACATGCCATGGAGGCCCATGTCTTACACAAATAGCTCAGAACTTATCATCTAACAAAACATTAAAATATCTTTGAACATTTTAACAAATTATTATTGAAATTAGGACTTTTTTTTCAGCAGAAATTACCAAAACAATGCACTATCCTAGTCATTTTATTATACAACTTATAGTTTGGTGAGTAGCACAGTTTTTAGCTAGTTCGTAATGGCTGTTTAAATTTGCATACAGATATTAGTCACATTTTGGATATTTAATAAAGCAAACAGGTATTCATCTTCCTGAAACTTTCTGTACAAATCTGGAACTTTTTAATTTCAGTGGTTGATTAAAACTTTTCACTTTATATCCTCTGTGGTTTACACTGACATTGATTAGCAAGAGCTCATCTTAAAAGAGTGCATAGTGTATCTTAGTGAGAACCAAATTCTCATTCCCCAAAAGAGAGCTTCATAGTTAAGAGTGCATAGCCCCAACCTCTGCAGTGGGTCTGGAAGCCCACTGTGCCTCATCCTCTCCTTTCTCCAGGATTTCCTTCGAGTTCCTCTCATCCCAGGCTATCGCCTTGCCAGCTTATGGTGACATACACGTGATGAAATGACCTAACCATTCATTCGTGAAGGCAGTTACATTCTTGACAATTACCCTCCGGGTCTGGGGCAGCTGTGATTGTTCTTTCTCAGTTAGAATGGGGTCGACTCCCATTCGTAGGAGCAGCCCTTCCTCCTCCTGTGATCACTGTCAGTTTCCCCTGTTGGTGACCCCTCTTCTTGCCTGCTGAATCAAGGGAGCAAAGAATCCTAAGTGCCCAGGCAGCAAACACAGCGGTACCTTGATGGTTCCCATCGTATTTGCCTGATATTAAGGGATCTCACAACGTCTCCCCAGCCAGAATCTACTGCTTCTTGCTAGATAAGACAATTTCTGGTGTGATAACAAGTATTATTTCTGTAATATCTGACTTTTTAATTGGAATCCTAATGCCATAAAATTATTTTGGAATGAACTATATCTAGTCCCTCCTCCTAATACATACTCAGATTGTTGAAATAAATAAATGAAACAATGCATACAAAAGAGATGAATGCAGAGCTTGACACAAAGTAGGACTAAGTAAATATTGAATCTTTATCCAAATCTTTCCTGATGATGTTACATTTATAATGAACGCTATAGTGCTAGCATCAGCTTTTCATTTAACACGGTAAGAATAATAGAAAGCCAACTTGTGTCACACAGATGTTGGCATGGGCATGAAAAGGAAGGGCTGCATTTCAAACACGTAACATTGAACTCTGTCTTTTTGTGTCTTTTAAACTCAGTTTATAAACATGCCATGGAGGCCCATGTCTTACACAAATAGCTCAGAACTTATCATCTAACAAAACATTAAAATATCTTTGAACATTTTAACAAATTATTATTGAAATTAGGACTTTTTTTTTCAGCAGAAATTACCAAAACAATGCACTATCCTAGTCATTTTATTATACAACTTATAGTTTGGTGAGTAGCACAGTTTTTAGCTAGTTCGTAATGGCTGTTTAAATTTGCATACAGATATTACTCACATTTCGGATATTTAATAAAGCAAACAGGTATTCATCTTCCTGAAACTTTCTGTACAAATCTGGAACTTTTTAATTTCAGTGGTTGATTAACACTTTTCACTTTACATCCTCTGTGGTTTACACTGACATTGATTAGCAAGAGCTCATCTTAAAAGAGTGCATAGTGTATCTTAGTGAGAACCAAATTCTCATTCCCCAAAAGCAAAAAAAAAAAAAAAAAAAAAATAAACCCTGCATTTTTTCATTTGGTCTCTCTTTTGGTCCTGCCACAATATCTTGAATATTTTGCTTTAAATACCATCCTTATCATGGTGTTCTGTATAATTAAAGTAAAAGTTTTGTTCTTATTTTTAAAAAATCAGCTTTGTAGCAGTGTTTAATATACAGGGGTAAGAAAAAGACTACTTGAGCAATGAACAGTCTCCTTTAAACAGTAAAATACCAGCTGAAGAAAAAAATAACGCACATTAAATCTTTACAGTGAAGAAGTGAGATAAGGAGAATCAGACGAAGGATAAAAGAATGGGCAAGAGAGGAAATAACAGGAAATCGGGAACATAATTATTGTGAGATATACAATATTGGGGACATTTTCAAAGAATTTTTATTCCATGTTATAGTTCAAACTTGGCATATTAATAGCAAGTTCCAAAAATGGCACTTTAAACTGTTTGCTCAATTATTGGTTTGGAGTTTGGAAGGGAGGCGGTTGTGATATTGTTCCTCCTAACCAGAACATAGAAGGGGCCAGGACAAAAGGTTTTCGGAGACTGATTGCAAAGTATTTTTAAACATTTTTGCCACTTTGGAAATGGAGAGTTTTATTATCATTTTTATAAATAATCCACTCTCCTTTTCCAGAAATATTAAAGGAATAAATTAATTTCCTTTATTTTGTACATTATTATTTTCAGGATAGAAAAGCACTGCTCATAATTTCATGACCACAAAATCAATTAATTTGTATTATACTCTAATGTTTTAGGACCAGTTCTAGGGACAGAGCAAAGAGGGCAGGTTTTATGGCTGCCCTAAGGGGAGAAGCTCCTAAATCTTACTAATACTCACATTTCCCATGTCAGCTGGCCAGGGGACCTGAAATTCTCAGTACAGTCATTGTTGAAGCTAAAGATTCCATAAAGACTCAGTAACAATGCAAATGCTTTACCAGTTGTGAAAATACTAATCTGCTATCATAAATTTTAAAATATAAATAGCTGGCTGCCACTTCTTAGGATACTGTGAATCTTAAGAAGATACTTTTGGTGAATTAGGAAAAAGACACACTAGGAAAATGCAGAAAGGATGTATCAGGTGAGTGTGGACTAAGGATGCTGAAATAGCTTCTGAGACTGGGAAAGTGCAAGGAATAAATCCGTGTTAGGTGTTGCCATCTGAGACATCTATGGAATGGTCCACTCTCTTCCTGTTTAATACCCTTACCCCCTGCATCACAGGGGTTGTATAACCAAAAACTACATTTCCCAGATGCCCTAGCAACTAGTTTTCTAGATGAGACTATCTTTCACCATAATCTTGAGATGTACTCATTCGAGTTTAGAAATGAAAGAGATGAGAGTCATTCTTCATTATTTAGTGGAGCCCACCAATGCAGCAGGTGTGCCGCAACATTGAAAAGACATGCCAAGGACGGCATCTGTGAAGTTGGCAGTGGTGGGGCACTTTCTTGACCACTAGGTGGCAGTAGAATTTCTTGACCTCTAACTTCTCACTCGCAACAATTCTGTAAGCACCTTAATTCTTGAATTCCTTTCTGCTTAAAAGCACGGAGTGATTCTATTCCCTGTCATGACAAACACGGTCCAAGGGTTCAGGAATTAGGAATACTAAAGAACAAAGACAGAAGGAAAATATATGCAAAGCTCCTATAGCAAAGCTAGCTAAATGAAGAGCTGCTTCACCCAGGGGATTTATACGTGCCACTTGCTAGGAAAACAGCCAATTCCTATGAAATACAATTAAAATCCTCTGGACATAGTAGGGAGTATAAAAGGGCAGCTGGAAGAGAGGCAGACTTTATTTTAGCCCAGGATCTAAAGTGCCCACCTAAGGGCAGAAGACTGAGGTGGAAAAGAGCAATGACCTGGTTAGAGGAAAGGAGTAACGAGTGTGTAACACACACTCTCCGAATGGAGCCTGTGGCCTGCTTGTATAGTTAAATATGAGGAAAGTTAGATACTTGGTAAGATTTCCCATTCATATGTCTGCTTTGACAGTTCAACAATTCATGGCACAGATACCAGTGGTAAGATTATCTTTCAAACTAATAAATAATGAGAAGGCTTTTGTTAAGAAAAAGAGGAGAAAGCTTGGTAAGAAACTGAGGCCTAGGTGGCTTTCCACACACCTTTAGTCAGAAGGGGTACAAGCCTTGGCTTCCTAGGTGGCAGTGGTAGAGAATCCATCTGCAACGCAGGAGACGTGGGTTCAATCCCTGCATCGGGAAGATTCCCTGAGGTAGGAAATGGCAACCCACTCCAAGATTCTTGCCTGGAAAGCTCCATGGACAGGGGAGCCAAGCAAGCTACAGTCCATGAAGTCCCAAAGAGTCGGACATGACTGAGTGACTGAGCGCGCACTCATGGTAAAAGCCTTATAGAAGATTTTGGGGACAAGTCTTACCAAGTATCTTTAAAGAAAATAGATTTCTCCTGAGGGAAAGTCTCGCTAAGTGGATGGCACAGAACTTTCTACTCTACGTTTCTATTGGCATCATTTATGAAATATAAATCTCTAAAGGGCCAACGAGAAAATTGGGACTAAAAGAAATCAAACCTTCTTTTAAATTACTGAAATGCCTTTTCTTGTTCGTCACCTCAGCAGGCATTATATTTATTCCCAAAGTAGCTTGTTTATGACCACTGATCACCAGAAAGGCTACAGAAGTAGTCAAGAGCCGTGGCTAGATGTCCAGAACATGCAGAGGGTAGTCTGCTTGCTAAAAATCTGAGACACTTTACAGAGAAGTTCTGCAGAGGCTGGGGATCCCTGCTACAGAGAACCTCAGTTTAAATGACAGGGTGTCCTGTCACCAATTCTAGATACTGATGAATGGAAGGGGGTTTTTAGGTTGACCACAGATGCCCAATTGTTTGCAAACTTTTGTGAGCAGTCTCATCAAAATGGCAAGACAACTAAATAGATGCAGTGAGTAATGATGAGAGTTTGGCAGACTTACCCTGAGAGCACAACCCAACCTTTACAGCCTCACTCTGTCTTAGACTAAGAAACAGAACCCTCCCTGGAAGCATAGGAATGTGCACTCAGATTGACTGTATAATGATAAAATAAAAAAGATACCCAATTTAATGCTAGTAACCAACATGACAGAAGCTGCGAGGGCAAGTTCTTCAGTCTCAAACATCTTACTTAACAATGCTCTTGTATGTCAAGAAATTAACCATGGGGCAAACCTAATTTACTAGACCTGTTATCATTCATGGTGCTAAGTAAAGAGATCTGTGTTCTATTCAAGAAGATCTGTGTTCTTCCTATCCAAAACAAAGGCGGTACTAAGTTGGTGGAGGAGAATACAAAGTACAGTAAGCAGCTTTATTGGGTGGGCTTTTTAGAAAGCTGTTGAAGAGTGTACAAAGGGGGAAATTGATAGCACCCTCACCAGAAAATTCATAACATATTGCCAGCTTTTGGGAGCCAAGAGCATGTCTTCAAAGCTAACCGTGAACACTTGTGCCTTAAAAAAAGGCCCTTTCAAGTTCTCCCCATATATTATAGCTTCGATAAATTCAGATCTGCCTATTTCAGGACCAAAAAACATAGAGCAATGTCTATCTGTTACCAGGTTTCAACTGGACATGCTTGGTATCGCTTGAGGCCTTCTTGGTAATAAATACTAGGCAAAAATCACCGTTTTGGTAGTAAATATTAAGAGCAGAGCAAGCGATCACTAATTTGAAAAGAAAATGGTTGAAATGAGAGTACTGATTCCCACCAACCCTTTTTTAAACAGTCTGACTGATAAACATGACAGTCTGTTCACAGGACGAACACGGAGACAGACAGATTAACAGGGATTAAGCAAAGAATTCCCTTTTGAATGAGATCATGAGAAGGGAAAAGTTAAAAAGATTTACACGTGCTTGGGTTCCAGGCATTACTCATCAAATCATACTGAAAGATAAGATGCTCAAATGCCCAGCTGATTTTAAAAGCGCTTGCAAACAGATCACATGTCATTTGGGACATATGATAGAAACTGAATACTGTTCTTCACTGGAAACTGCTGGAGTTTCAGATTTGAGAGTAATCTGATGCAGATGTTTTCATGTTCTTTACAAAGGAATACAGCTAGCTTGTTGCTGAGTACTGCTAGAACATCAGATAATCTGATATTAAAATGATCTATAATAATTTGGATAAGATCAGAGGAATGGTAAAGTGACAGAGAAAACAGAGCCCACTGATAAAGGGCAAAAAGTACATTTGAAAACAAGGGACAGGTTTGACATTCAGAGGGAGTTCCTCAGTACATATGTGTAAGCAGGGTACTTCACTACCAGTGGTCGAGCCCACTAAGGATCCAGCTACCCCCATCATTCCATGCTCTGAATTCTGATTTTCTGCAAACCAAGGTAAAAGAGGCTACTCCTATCAGTTCCCTGATAGGAGTTCCCCAATAAAATCCACATTTTTCTGTGTTCATAAGACAAAATGGCATGAGACACCCAAGCAAAGCAAAGGCGGATCAAATGGTGATGTAATTCCACTGCCCCTGCTGAAATCACCAATGGGTCAAAGGACAGTACTTGATATGAAGACAAAGAAACCACATGAAAATGGCTTTAGGAAGAATTCCCTGAGAACACACTTGGCAAGTGGATTATATCAGCACCTTACTGGTAATTCCAGGAGCCTATAAATTCATGTTACACAGAACCAGCACCTGTAGCCAAAGTCTCACCCAGCTGCTGCAGTGCTCTGCAGAAATGCCTAAGTTGTAAAGGGCTGTCTCAGTGAAAGGGACGCACTTCCAGGGAAGCCCATTCACCATCACTGAGCAAAGTCAGCACATGAATGCCCGGCTTCTTGGGCTCAACGTGGCAACACTGCTAGTCCACTTCAGCTTCCGAGCTCTCTTGTCACGCTGGCCAAAACTCACAGTGGCCTGCATCACAGCTTGCCTCTTCTCTCTGCTCAATCCTGCTTTCCTCCTCTGCCTTCCAGGGGTATAGATTTTGAGGATAATTCCTAATCAATACTATAAATGGTAAATTCCATCCCAGAATCCGCTTCCCAGTGCATGGCACCTATAATCGGTGATAACCAGGACTGAGACTTTAGAGCAACATCAATCATCAGCTGTAGCCCGGCTATAGCAAAAAGAGCTTCATCACTAATTGTAGGTGGAGAACAGATTAATATTGGTGGCAGCCTAAATGATAAAATTTCCATCTGTGGTAAACTGAATTGTATAATTGAGTTAGGGAATTCACTAGCTGGCTTCTATCAGATATTTGACAAGTATGCGGGAGATTGTAATTATAAGGAATTGCGTGAAGTAACATTTTCAAAAAAAAAAGAAAATGAAAGGCTTACAGTCATTAATATGCAATTGAAAATCAAGTATGAAAGCCAGCTGGCCTTCCTGATAGAACACAAATGGGCTCTCATCTACGTAGGAGGAATTCAAAATTACTGACGAATTTTGTCAAATGCTTTTTCTGCACATTTTGAGATGATCATATGATTTTTATTTTTTCTTTTATTAATGTAGAGGTTGTTAAACCATCCTTGCATCCAAGAGATGAATCTCATTTGATCATGGTGTATGCCTTTTAACCTATTGTTGAATTCAGCTTACTAATATCTTCTTGAGAATTTTTGCAGCTGTGTCCATCAAGGGCACTGGCCTATAGCTTTTTGTTTCTGGTAATGTTCTTATCTGGTTTTGGTATCAGGATATTGCAGGCCTCAAGAAATGAATCTGAAAGCAGTCTCTTTTCTTCAATATTTTGGAAGAGTTTGAGAAGGACTGCTGTTAATTTTTCTTTAAATGCTGGATAGACTTGACCAGTGAAGCCACCTGGTCCTGGGATAGGATTAATCAGTAAGTGGATCTGAGCTGTGCAGGGACAAGACTGTAATGTTTGCTAATGTTGCTAAATGGTACCCTTTCCGAATACCGCTTAAGGTGAGGAGTGTATGTTTCCTAGCTGATGTGGGTGTTGGCTAATAACAACTCACACCTGCTCCCCTCTCTGGGGAATTTCTCTCAGCCAAAAGGAAGCTAATTTGACTGGGAGGCCACATGCCAGCCCAACCCATCTCCCTGGGGTAGAATTTGGCCAAAGACTTTCAACAGACCACTCCATCTGCCTCTAGCTGGATTAAATCTACAGTACCTTTCCCTAGAAACTTTACTATGAGAGATGAGGCATTCTCAAGACCCAATTCCTTCTCCCCTCACCATACCTTGCTTCCCTTACTTTCTGCTAAGAATCAGTTCAGTCGCTCAGAAGTGTCCGACTCTTTGGGACCCCATGAATCGCAGCACTCCAGGCCTCCCTGTCAATTACCAACTCCCGGAGTTCACTCAAACTCACGGCCATTGAGTCAGTGATGCCATCCAGCCATCTCATCCTCTGTTGTCCCCTTTTCCTCCTGTCCCCAATTCCTCCAGCATCAGTCTTTTCCAATGAGTCAACTCTTCGCAAGAGGTGGCCAAAGTACTGGAGTTTCAGCTTTAGCATCATTCCTTCCAAAGAAAGGAATGTGGGAGTACTCTTAGCAGAGTACTTCCACAATAAACACAGGCGTAAGAATCCCATTATCAAGCTTTGCTTCTAGGGAATGTGACCTGTAAGTCTTAGGAAAAAACTGAACGTAATAGGAACCAGAACAAACCAGGAACCAAGAGTGAACGCAGGAAGACAGAAAGCAAGTTCTCTCTACTCAATAATTTTTCATGGGTTTACAGTAAATCCTGGTTTTCCTGGTGGCTCAGACGGTAAAGAGTCTACCTGCAATGCGGGAGACCTGGGTTCAATCCCTGGGTCAGGAAGAGCCCCTGGAGAAGGAAATGGCAACCCACTCCAGTACTCTTGCCTGGAAAATCCCATAGACAGAGTAGCCTGGTAAGTTACAGTCAATGGGATCGCAAGAGTCAGACACGACTGAACGCCTTCACTCACCTTACACTAAACAGACTAGAGTCATTTTCACTGGACATAAATACAACAAAGTGTACAAAAATTACTTAAGGAATGAGTGAATTACAAACAGAAACAAACAATTATAAGAGTATTACAGGCAGGTGGGGAGCCCGGGGGTCCTGGGGGGCAGTGTCAGCAACACAGAGGAGGCAGGCGGTCCAGTCCGCGCCCAGAACCAGCCCTCGACCCGCAGCCTCACGCACCAGGCCCTGTGCAGCCCGGTCACTGCCCACCCGGCCGCTGGTGCCCAGTTTGAATTAGACACTGCTGCCGAGTTCGAGGGGCTGCAGGAGGAGCCAGCGGAGGGCTTCCAGGTGACCCTGGTGGATGCGGGCGACCTGTACAACCCGGAGCAGCCATCTCCGGGACTCCCAACACCTATTACGAGGGTGGCTACTTCCAGGCGCCTCGGGAGCCCCATCGACCACTGATTCCTCTCACCCCCCGCCTGTCTTCCTGCTCCTGACCACGATGTGGCTTCCCAAGGAGTAAGAGACTGCGGACTGTGCATTTCCATTCTCCGCCCGCTCCTCCCCACCGCCAGTCTGTGTCCCCCAGAGGGTGGAGCAGCCCTCCGAATGGTGGGACCCCACCCAGAGCATCAGGACCATCCCTCCCAGCACCATCTCCCACTCCACGAACACAACGCCTCACCCGCCTACGTGGACACCACCGTGTTGCGGCCAGGAGAGGGTGGGAGCTGAGGCAGGGCCAGGAGCACGCGGACACCACCAGCAGCAGGTCCAGGGGACCAAGGCGCGGGCGGAGCCGGGCGGTGTGCACGCGCCCATCCAGCTCGCCATATCCCGCTCACGATCAGGAGGCCCTGCCACCCGCCAGGGTTCAGAGCTCTTCTATCGCGAGGACTGGGAGCCCGAGGCCGGAAACTGCTTCCGGGTCAACAAGAATGACCAGGGCAATGAGGGGTCCTGCCTCCGCGTTCCCAGGAATAGACTCACAAAATTTTCACCTCAAAACAGACGTAACATAGATGTCTTAGTCATATTAAATAATGTATGCCTCAGAATGCTGTTGCGGAATCTTAGAGCAATCTCTTATGGTCTCCAGTTACTGCTTAGAGTTTTCAGTTTCTGTGAATCATTGGATTAAAGTGAAAGTCGCTCAGTCGTGTCCCAGTCGTGTCCGCTCTTTGCAACCCTGTGGGCTATACAGTTCATGGGATTCTCCAGACCAGAATATTGGAGTGGGTAGCCTTTCCCTTCTCTAGATCTTCCAACCCAGGGATCAAACCCAGGTCTCCCGCCCCAGGATTAAAACCATTTAAGGCTCCACTCTCACATGTGTATTTCCTACAAAAGAATACGTTCTTCAGTTCTTTCGCACACGTCCTCAGTAAACGTACTCTCATTTAGAAAACACTGATATACTGATTTTTATGCATCTATTTTTTGAACTGTAAATTTTACAGTTAGTTTTAGGAAGTTGTGGTAGTTTACATGTCAACTTGGCTGAGATATAGTACCCAATTATTCAATTAAAAGCAAGGTTAGATATTTCTGTGAAGACATTTGATAAACGAGGATAAGATGGATAATTAGTTAACTTGAAACAAAGATAATCCTGAATAATCTGAGTGGAGATAGTGCAATCAATTGAAAGACCAAAACTGAAATTTCCCTGAGGAAGAAGAAATTCTGTCACAAGACTGCAGCATCAGTTCCTGCCCAAGCCTTTCTAGCCTGTGAGCTGGCCTGACAGATTTACAACTTTCTAGTCCCTGTAATCCTGTCAACCAAATGCTTGAAGTAAACCACTATGTGTGTGTGTGTGTGTGTGTGTGTGTGTGTGTGTGTGTGTGTGTGTGTGTGAGTGTGTGAGTATGTGTTGGTTCTGTTTCTTCCTGTTTTGTTCTACTGGTTCTGTTTCTTGGAGAAACCTGATCAGAACTTTTTTTTTAATATATAATACTAGTTGATCTAGAAGGAACTTATATAATGATGGCCTCTCTCATTAGCTCAGTGCCTTGGGAACTCACTTATAGAACACACCTGTAAAAGCTTCCTGTCAATTATCAATTAGTACAGAAGTCAGCAAAGAAAACCCAATCACTGATGCTAGTTCAGTTCAGTCACTCAGTCGTGTTCAACTCTTTGTGACCCAATGAATCACAGCATGCCAGGCCTCCCCTTCCATCACCAACTCACTAAGTCTACCCAAACCCATGTCCATTGAGTCAGTGACGCCATCCAACCATCTCATCGTCTGTCGTCCCCTTTTCCTCCTGCCCTCAATCTTCCCCAGCATTGGGGTCTTTTCCAATGAGTCAGCTCTTTGCATCAGGTGGGCAAAGTATTGGAGTTTCAGCTTCAACAAGTAGCTCACATTTTCTTGAAGAGATCTCTAGTCTTCCCCATTGAATTGTTTTCCTCTTTCTTTGCATTGATCACTGAGGAAGGCTTTCTTGTATCTCCTTGCTATTCTTTGGAATTCTGTATTCAAATGGGCATATCTTTCCATTTCTCCTTTGCTTAGCTTCCCTTCTATTCACAGCTATTTGTAAAGCCTCCTCAGACAACTATTTTGTCTTTTTGCATTTCATTTGCTTGAGGATAGTCTTGATCCCTGCCTCCTGTACAGTGTCACGAACCTCCATCCATAGTTCTTTAGGCACTGTGTCTATCATATCTAACCCCTTTAATCTATTTGTCACTTCCGCTGTATAATCGTAAGGGATTTGATTTAGGTCAGACCTGAATGGTCTGGAGAAGGAAATGGCAACCCACTCCAGTGTTCTTGCCTGGGGAATTCCATGGTCACAGGAGCCTGGTGGGCTACAGTTCATGGGATCGCAGGAGTCGGACACAACTTAGTGCTATCTTTCTTTCTTTCTTTCTGAATGGTCTAGAGGTTTCCCTACTTTCTTCAATTTGAGTCTGAATTTGTCAGTAAGGAGTTCATGATCTGAGCCACATTCAGCTCCTGGTCTTGTTTTTGCTGGCTGTATAGAGTTTCTCCATCTTTGGCTGCAAAGAATATAATGAATCTGATTTTGGTGTTGACCATCTGGTGATGTCTATGTGTAGAGTTGTCTTCTCTTGTGTTGTTGGAAGAGGGTGTTTGCTATGACCAGTGTGTTCACTTGGCAAAACTCTGTTAGCCTTTGACCTGCTTCGTTTTGTACTCCAAGGCCAAATTTGCCTGTTACTCCAGGTATTTCTTGACTTTCTCCTTTTGCATTCCAGTCCCCTATAATGAAAAAGACATCTTTTTTGAGTGTTAGTTCTAGAAGGTCTTGTAGGTCTTGATGGAACCGTTCAGCTTCTTCAGCATTTCTGGTTGGGGCATAGACTTAGATTACTGTGATATTGAATGGTTTGCCTTGGAAACGAACAGAGATCACTCTGTCATTTTTGAGATTGCATACAAGTACTGCATTTCAGACTCTTTTGTTGACTATGATGGCCACTCCACTTCTTCTAAGGGATTCTTGCCTACAGTAGTAAATATAATGGTCATCTGAGTTAAATTCACCATCACCAGTCACACCCACAACTGGGTGCTGTTTTTGCTTTGGCTCCATCTCTTCATTCTTTCTGGAGTTATTTCTCCACAGATCTCCAGGAGCATATTGGGCACCTACTGACCTGAAGAGTTCATCTTTCACTGTCATATCTCGCCTTTTCATACTGTTCATGGAGTTCTCAAGGCAAGAATGCTTATGGTTTGCCATTTCCTTCTCCAGTGGCCCACATTTTGTCAGAACACTCCACCCTATCTTCTGTTCCTAAGTAGGAATAATTAATTAATACTCATCATTCAATCTCAAAGTGCTCTTTTCGAGCCAAGCTAGGAAATTGGTTAAGAGTGCCTTTTTTATTTGGAGGGCAGAGGTCCGCTGGAGGGGAGGGGATTGGATGTTGGGCAAAAAACACAGCTATTACTTTCAAATTCAGGAGGTAATTCTTAACTGGTTAGAAGAACAAAATCTGTTTAAATCAAGAACTCAGACCATGCACTGGAGAGAGATTGCATTTTCACAAGCCTTGTCCCCCGAAGCGTATGGTAATCTTTTCGTATGTGGAACATCTAGGATTTTCAGTAATTAAAAGAAAGCCCAGAGCCAGACATTTACTTGATGAGCCCCGAGAGATTTTGGCTCCAGGTTCCATGTAAGCCCTGTGGCACTTGGTAACACCTCCAACATACTGGTTTAAACTGGGCATTTTGGATGCATTTGGTGGTAACGACTGGCAGCTTCAAAGCAATTGGAATGAATAAATAAAGACGGATGACAGGTGGGAAGAAAGAGGGATGGACTGGCCTCAGGTACTCCCCCTAAGAGGAACATGTTTCTCTAGGTTGTTTACTTGAGCAGCTGGTGGTCCTGGCAGGTCATAGTCCAGCAGCATCTCTGCTCTGGTCTTGGTCAGCCCACTGCTGCTGCCCCATTTCTCCACTCCAGCCTGTGTCATTCCCAGTGAGACCTGGAAGGCACTCCCTGGTCCCACACAGGATGCCAGGACTCAGTGCCTTCTGCCTCTCCTCCCAGCGTTTGTGACCAAACAGCCTCTGTCTCTTGCTGCCTTTCTTTATTTCTCCTCCCAGGTTTGCTTTTTCCTAATGTTTCTAATCAATGAAATTTATGGGGTCACAATTCTCCAGCTTAAGTGGGAATTTCCTCCGCCCAACCCAACACCACACTTGAAAGGGGGACATTTCCCCCAACTGCAATTCACAGAATGTTTGCATTTGGCCTTGACTTTCCTGGCTCATCTGTCTTTCAAAGCCATCTAGTGTGAAAGTGTGAAAGAGCATACGTGGTTGTCAACTTTAAAAATGCACAACATGAGAGTTGCAAGTTAAGTTTTGTTGTTATTTCAGTCTTTCAGTTGCTAAGTCATGTCTGACTCTTTGCAACCCCATGAAATACAGCATTCCAGGCTTCCTTGTCCTTCACCATCTCCCAGAGCTTCCTCAAACTCATGTCCATCAAGTCGGTGATGCCATCCAGCCATCTCATCCTCTTTTGGGGCAAAATTATGACTATAGCATGTCAAATAGTGCTGAGAAACCACTCCAAATTGGAAGTGGGGAGTACGTGTAAACAAGCACATATTTTTTCAGTTTCTGCTAGTCTTCTGAAGCTTTCTGCTAGTCACAAGCAACAGCCATCGTCAAGAATTTTGGTGCTTTTCTAGGTTGGAGGAGATACAAGAATTGTGCTCATCAAATCGGCTTATGAAAATATCTGTCTAAAGACCTGTTCTGACAATTTCCCCCAGAGCACAGAGGGCCTCTTTTTTGTTCTCCACACTGAACTCCTTTCAGGGGATATTGAAGGTCAGCAGCTGCAGCAGCTCATGAATTAATCTTTGTAGTTAGATGGCTAGCACCCATGGCAAGTGCCAATTGGCAGCTGTCTGATGGTCACCCAGATGCTCTCTGAAGCCAAAAGGTGGAGTATGAATTGCAGTGTGCTACTGCATCACTGCAAATAGGCGCCTCTCATGGGCAGGGCAGTCCCAGGGCGACTGTACCGCTGGTAATGAGCCAGGCTCCCCACTAGCAGCTGCACCCTGAGTTCATAATCACCCCCAGAGTCTCCTCGGATTCCTAACAGGCTGTATACTTATGCAGAAAGGATTGGGTGACAAGCTAGTGTGCTCCCTTCAAAGCTAACACTGTGCATGTCAATTACACCTCTTCTCTCCGGAAATCGACAAGATGAGCCATCACCAGCCGCTGGTCAGAACTCACAGACTGTCAGGCCATGGCAGCCACAGATCTCCTCCTTGGGTCCTCCTGACTGTCTAAATCTTTTCTTCCCAATGAACATAAGTGAGTCACCCTCCTTACAGCAGAATGAGGCAATTGGTCTCTTTACCTGATACTGAAGGAAAACTGAGGCAAAGAGGGAAAAAATTAGAATGGCAAACACTCTTCAGAGTCCCAGAGCAAGAAATGTATATATTTTTTTGCATTTTCTAGAGACATGCAAAGCCATTTCTGAACCTTAAAAATTGTGCATCCATTTGGAATAATTGAAACTGAAATGTGAGGGTCATTACATTCACTAATACAGTTACAATGGGATGAACTGCTTCTCAGAGGAACTGCCAGTCCAGTTGCTGTATTTAATAACTTGAATTCTGAAGTTTCCCCAGGCGACGAGACAGTTTTGCCACCAACTGAAGGATTTTTCCCCCCTCTTACTCCTTTCTCCTGTGGTGGCCTGGCTGTGGCCCAAGCCCTCTGGAGATCTCAGGCAACAGGAGGAACCTCTGCTCAGCTGTTTCCCAGGAGAGCCAGTCACTGGGTGTGGAGGAGACAAAAAGGACAGGAAGCCCTAGTCCCATTTTGTTCCCAAGCAGTGACGGTGCAATTTCTCATAATCCATGGGAATGAAATGCGCATGGCTGCTACACATGGAGAGCAGGATGAGGAATCGTTAGGTCTCGGTCTACAAATAAAATCATCAGGAAAAGCTCTGAACCCAGTTTCCCTGGGGCTCAAAGAAAGGTCACCATGATGACATATTTGGACCCACTTGGTTAACATAAAAAGTTCATTGAAGTGGGGAGGTGGATGAGCATGAGTCTGGAAATTAGGGCAAAACTGCTAATTTCAGGCTTCTCTGGTGGCTCAGTAGTAAAGAATCCACCTGCCAATGCAGAAAACATGGGTTCAATTCCTGATCCAAGAAGATCCCACATGCCAAGAGCCGCTAAGCCCATGCACCTCAACTATTAAGCCTGCTTGCTAGAGCCTGGGAGCTGCAACAAGAGAAGCTACTGCAGTGAGAAGCCTGTACACCGCAACGAGAGAGTAGCTCCCATTCTCTGCAACTAGAGAAAAGCCCACGTGACAACAAAGACCCAGTACAGTAAAAAATAAGTAAAATTATTTTAAAAAACTACTAATTCCAACATGAGCAATGAGGTCTCTTTCTTGCTGTAGTCTGCTGGCTTTAGTAAGGATGATGGCCAGCCTACCCAAAGCCCAGGACCCATTAGCACCTCTGCCATAGTTTTATTTACAGAGTTGCAATGCAACATGCCTGCTGATCCATTAATTGGGAGTGACAGTGACCCAGGGCTTCAGCCACACATGAGGGGTGGTGCCTAATGGGAAAAGACATGCCTCTAGGGCAGTGTGAGTAGGACCCTCAGGGTATGAAATGTTGAGCCGATGGCTGAGCTTGAGCTTTCATTTCATAAGAATCTTCTAAAGTCTGTGTCTTAACCTCTTTGGGCAGCTGTAATAAAATGCCACAGACTGGGAATACACAGTGCTTATTATACACACAGACATTTAATGTTCATGGTTCCAGAGACTTGAAGCCAGAGAACAAGGTGACAATAGGGTTGAGGGGACCTCATCTGGGTCCTAGACATCTCACTGTGTCCTCACATAGTGGAATGGATGAGGGTGCCCCCGGGGTCTCTTTTACAAGAGATCTGAGCCCATCTGTGAGGGCTCCACCCTCACAAACTCCTACCTGTATGCATGGTCGGTTGTTCAGACGTGTCCAACTCATTTTGACTCTATGGAACGACTCTACAGAGCTGCCAGGCTCCTCTGTCCATGGGATTCGCCAGGCAAGAATACTGGAGTGTATTATTTCCTTCTCCATGGGGTCTTCCCCATCCAGGGATCGAACTCAACTCTCTTTTGTCTCCTGCATTGGCAAGTGGGTTCTTTACCACTAGCACCACCTGAGTATCATCTCCCAAAGGCCCACTTCCTAAGACCGTCACATTGGGTGTTCAGTTCAGTTCAGTCACTCAGTCATGTCAGACTCTTTGCGACTCCATAAATTGCAGCACACCAGGCCTCCCTGTCCATCACTGTCTCCCAGAGTTCACTAAAACTCACGTCCATCAAGTCAAGTGATGCCATCCAGCCATCTCATCCTCTGTCGTCCCCTTTTCCTCCTGCCCCCAATCCCTCCTAGCATCAGAGTCTTTTCCAATGAGTCAACTCTTCGCATGAAGTGGCCTAAGTACTGGAGTTTCAGCTTTAGCATCAGTCCTTCCAAAGAAATCCCAGGACTGATCTCCTTTAGGATGGACTGGTTGGATCTCCTTGCAGTCCAAGGGACTCTCAAGAGTCTTCTTCAACACAATAGTTCAAAAGCATCAATTATTCGGTGCTCAGCCTTCTTCATAGTCCAACTCTCACATCTGTACATGACTACCAGAAAAACCATAGCCTTGACTAGATGGACCTTAGTCGGCAAAGTAATGTCTCTGCTTTTGAATATGCTATCTAGGTTGGTCATAACTTTCCTTCGAAGGAGTAAACATCTTTTAATTTCATGGCTGTACTCACCATCTGCAGTGATTTTGGAGCCCAAAAAAGTAAGATCTGACACTGTTTCCACTGTTTCCCCATCTATTTCCCATGAAGTGATGGACCAGATGCCACGATCTTCGTTTTCTGAATGTTGGGCTTTAAGTCAACTTTTTCACTCTCTTCTTTCACTTTCATCAAGAGGCTTTTGAGTTCCTCTTCACTTTCTGCCATAAGGGTGGTGTCATCTGCATATCTGAGGCTATTGATATTTCCCCCAGGAATCTTGATTCCAGCTTGTGCTTCTTCCAGCCCAGGGTTTCTCATGATGTACTCTGCATATAAGTTAAATAAGCAGGCTGACAGTATACAGCCTTGACGTACTCCTTTTCCTATTTGGAACCAGTCTGTTGTCCCATGTCCAGTTCTAACTGTTGCTTCCTGACCTGCATACAGATTTCTCAAGAGGCAGGTCAGGTGGTCTGGAATTCCCATCTCTTTCAGATTTTTCCACAGTTTATTGTGAACATTGGGTGTTGGAGTTCAACAGTTGGATTGTATTGGGACACATTCTGGCTATCTCAGTCTGAGTTTACTATTATCACCAAAAACTCATGTTATTTTTTTATCAAATGTTAAAACTATTTCCTTTTCTTAATCCTACATCCACTTTCTCTTATCTTTGACCATATCAGAGTGAAAACTGATGGCTGGAAAAACCATTTCATTTGGTAAGACAGTTTAATAGTTTTATTTCTGCAGTACCTTCCTTTGTAACAAGTCAGTGAAGAAATAAGGATAACTTATTGCTAGAAGAATAACTTGTTAGTATAACTTGTTAGAAGCTCAGGTGTGGAGTTTGCTAGTATAAACAGTCTTGCTGGTGAGAATAGGAAAGACACAGATATCTTCTGAGCTGGTTGCTCTTGGCCTATCTATCCCCTGGGGGTGTTCTCTTCTAAACATGGCTGACCTCAGTGGCTGAATACACCCAGTGCCCTTACCCTCTAGCTTCTGATGGGGTCAGCAAGGGGAAGCAGGGAGCAGAAGAGCTGCCGTTGCAAGGGGAGAGAGATTTGAAAATTGTTTCCCATATTAGTCTCTGGGCACATGGTGTCCTTCTGGTCTGCTGCATCTCAGGAAATGATCCTCTCATTTCACTTTCTTCCCAGAGACCTCTGGGAAGTAGCTGAAGCCATTTCAACCTTTCACCTGTTTTAAGAATTAATTTTATTGGAGCATAGTTGATTTACAATGTTGTGTCAGTTTTAGGTGTACAGCATAGTAAATCACATGTATCTACTCTTTTTTAGATTTTATTTTCATATGGCTCAGAGGTTAAAGCATCTGCCTGGAATGCAGGAGATCTGGGTTCAATCCCTGGGTCAAGAAGATCTCCAGTACTCTTGCCTGGAGAATCCCATGGAGGGAGGAGCCTGATGGGCTACAGTCCATGGGGTCGCAAAGTGTCGGACACAACTGAATGAATTCACTTCATATTTTCATATAGATCATTATAAATTATTGAGTAGAATCCCCTGTTCATGCAGTAGGCTTTTATTAAGTTTCTATTGATATTTTCTATATAG